>CM023866.1:13991274-14211263 GCA_013389735.1 Phaseolus lunatus | reverse complement strand
GAAGACATAAATATTATTTATTTTAAAATTTTAAACAATCTAAAATCATATATTAATATAACTTACATGTAAAATCATTTTTAAAAGAATAAAGGATGAATTCTATAAGTGGTTCTCTTTTCGAATCACATAATGAGTTCATCTTTTCTTTTTTTTTTTTAATTTCTGTTTTTTAATATATTTTTATAGATTTGTTTTTTTTTTAATTTTGGTACTTTTGGTTCGTAATGGTTAATAGTTTAAATTATATTATATTGTAAATGAGCAAAACTCAAAATAAATTATTATTTTTAAGTGAATAAAAAATATTTTTTAATTTTGATACTTTTGGTTCGTAATGGTTAATAGTTTAAATTAGATTATATTGTAAATGAGCAAAACTCAAAATAAATTATTATTTTTAAGTGAATAAAAAATATTTTTTCTTAACTCTGATTTTTGAAGAACATATTTTACTTTTAAAAACAATATTGGCCTTTGGTCCATAAATTTTTTTTAGAGATTTTAAATATATAAATTTTGTTTTATTTGAACATTTTTGGTCTATAAATTTTACACTCATCAAACGATTGAGGATCAAACCCTTTGAATGAGACCAAATTCACGTGTCTACTGGTATTACAAACTCTATTGCCTAAGCATTCAATATATGTGAGGTCTATTTATTTTAGTTTTAAAAATGGTATTTTCACAGATGTCAAATGAAAATGCTTCTGAAGCCAAGTTTCAAAAGAGTAAATCAACCAAAACCTGGATTTAGTTTCTCTATTTTTATCAAATTATGATCAACGTTAAACACAAGTCTTTATTTATTTTTGTTTCAATTGAATTTTAGACTAATATATTCACTAAATTACCATACAAATATTTAATTAATTAAAATATAAGAAATAAAGATTGGACCAAAACTACATATTTTTAAAATAGAAAATTAAATATCTCTATTTTAAAGGGGGGAACTTATTTCTTTAAAAAGAATAGGGGACTAAAAATAGAAAATTAAAATTGTATTTGTTCCTTTATGACATTGCTCATTGCAATATATAACAAATGCTAGATCTTTTCAATTTTACACCACCATAATTGATAACATAAACTTTGGTACTATAACATATGCATGGTCCTATTCCTTACTTAATCATAACAATATATATAAAGTAACTTCAACAACAGTTACCTGCTGCAAATGTATTGCTAGGTAAATTCTGAAGTGAGAAAAATGCCAATTTTTAGATTTATGAACTCTTATGATCATGCATTGTGTCGTCACTGTGGCCCTTGGATTTTTCAAAATATAGATGCATTCGAATCTTGTACCATGTTCTCTTGCAACACCCCACAAAATTCCATCCACTCCTGGTTAAAAATCCACTGCTTCTAGACCTCCTCATTTGGGTATCATCTTCTGGGTTTGGTGCAGATGAGCACATCTTTGGCATTCAAACAAAGTGAATTATAATTTGGTGAAATCAAACCTTTGGTTCAATGTATTTCTCTTTTCTTGTTTAAGCAAAATACTAGGGTTTCTCAAGAATGAGACCAAGCTCTTTCCTTATTTTATTTCTACCTCTCCTATTGTCTTTTATATAATGCCTTATGGGGCTGTTATGTTTTGTTAGCTATAGGAATGGTAACAGAGTGTGTTTTCTTTGACAATGGAGTTCATCGGTTTGTTGTAGTATTGTACGTGTATATGTACCGTATTTAGTATGTTTCTAGGTTCTGTTTTTGTGTGATTAGTTAGTAGACTTGTTTCTCTAATTTTGGCTACGATGGGTTTTAGATATGTATCTATAAATCTTATTCGATGGAAATGTAGAAGAATATCTATCAAATCCTCAATATTTCTAATAAAGAGTTAAGAAAATTTAACTTATTTATATAAGCATGCTGCACCAAATTATTAGACTTGTTTTTCTTCTTTGTTGGTTAGATGAGTTTGAAAAGATTGGGTACAACGAATAGAAAAAAGGTTGTGCAACACACATGAAAGAGAAAGTCGTACTGTTCATTATACTAAAATAAGAAAGAATCAATTTTTATATATAAAAAATATATTACAAGAATAAAATTGAGAACTTGAAATTTTGTATTAAATAAAATGACAATTTTTTTTTTCCAAAATATGAAGACTTTGTAAATGCTTATACCAATATTAATGTCTACTAATCATAAGAGTTACTTATGATTTAGCTTCAATAATTTAAAAATCTATTTGTTTTAACTTTTTTAAGAATGTTAGAAAAATAAGGAAAACTTCGCTTGGAGGATTGCACATTGGGCCTTTGACAAGAGTCATGACTAGGACAATGGAAGAAGAAGGAGTACCAAAGAAGACTCTCCTTTTATGGAGTGATTAGAGTTATTAAAACTTATTTTTCCCTTTTCTTAATCTTGTAAAAAAAATATAGAAGTAGATCACTCTATATAGGTAAATTTGTAATTAGTAGAAGCATAAGTGGATGGACTTGGCCATGTCGGACATCTATAATATCTTATAAACGACAATTTTGACAACAATCACCGTTTATTATGGTATTTTTTTTAGTTTATTTTGTTTTATGCATTTCTTTCTCTTAATTAAACTGTTCATTTAAAAACCCAGCCAGATACACATTTAGACACTTTCTTTCAAAGAATCAATTATATATATTGATAAATAAATTACAAACACTAATATATATTCCTATCTATCTAATTCCTATACATTAGAAGCATGGCATATCACTTAAACCTATATACTATTCATTAGTTATCCTAGAGTTATAACAATTAACGAAGTATGTGGCCCAAGCATTTCTCACATAGTCCATTGCTTCCAAAGGAAGTGGTTGATCATTCGTAAAAAAAATGTATTACAAAATAAGTTCAAATTAGTGTTAAGGTACATATACTTTCATTATGAAGAATAATTTAAATATTATTACCTACTCCCAATCTTTTCGAATGTCTATCCTTATAATGGTAACCATCCATTGCATAACATAGTAGCCATACTCATAGCCTCCTAGTTGTTTATTACACTTCAATTCAGTATAAATTAAAACTTAATATTGATATTTTGATAAACAATGAAGAGAGAGGAAGACAAAAAAAATAACAAACCTTTAGGTTCAACCATGTCAGCTTTTGATAATTTGCACTGGGTCGACCTCTGAGTATGCTATATCCACAACATGCCCTGATTAACAAAAAAAACCTTGTTAGTAGACATTTAAGTATTATAGGCAGGTAAGTTCATAATGTAATTACACTTCAACTATTTTCTTGAGATGTATGGTTGGCTTCTTATGCAGTGAACATAACTACACAACAATGTTATAACTCTAGTGACCCCTGCATCATCCATGAAAACAATTAATAATAAATATTTAAAAGATGAAATACTAATAATTGATGACTTATAATTGAACTTACTCATTAATATAAAGGGCAAGATATATTTATTTTCCCTCTCTAATCAAAGTGTTGGTGATATATGACTAGGTTTCAACTTTCTTCACTCCAGTTGGATTAATGAAATAAGGATCCAAGAATCCATACATATCTTAATTCCCGTCATTAATAGAAACTCCAGAAAAATACCTACAAGTAATTAGTTAAAGCATAATCAATAATTTAATATAATAAAGTAAATTGAAATATATGTGGAAGATACTTACGTCTTAAAAAATTGAACGATGGTTATATTTAACTTTTGGTCTGTAGTTGCAAACTCTAACACATATGTCATGTATATGTATAGAGGGATGTTAATGTTTCTTCAAAAAAAAGTTTCATCCCACGGAGCCTCCACTGGGTTTGTACCTATAGCCTCTGCAACCAATAACGAAGAGGCTATAGGATCATCAATGGAAACCAAATGCTTCTTTTTGTGGACCAGGTTGCAACAAAATAAACAACATTTGTATTAATACATAAATGTAAATTAATATAATCAAATTAATTTTTTACTGGGAGTTCTGGAATAACTCGAACGAGGTGTATAGACTAGGATATGAATGTCTGAACTGCCTCGACCATAGTAGTTACCTCATTTGTAGGTAGAGGAGAAACATGAGCATCAACAACTCATACTTTGTCCACTGTCACCTACACCACATTAGGGGGGAGAGCCACGTTATGTAAGCTAGTGACCCCTTTAAAGAATTTTCCAATGGCCACCACTTGAAGAAAGATTTCGTCCTTTACAAGTAACTCACATTGGCTTATCTGGCCAATGGCATCCCCTGATGTTGTAGGAGATGCACAACTCCCCTTTGTGCTCTTGAGAGTGGGAACCACAAGTGGCTAAGTAGAAACTTGTTGTGATAGAAACTCCTGCCGCAACAACTGATTCTTCTCCTCAAACTCCTGCTGCATCCACTCACTCTACTGGTCAAAATTATGTTGCATCTTCTGACTTTAATCCTCCATGATTTGTTGTCGTAATTTATTGATCACTTCTTTTCTTGGCTCTGCGGAGGATGAATTTCGTGGTACAACTCTGAAGAACTGTCGAATTTCAACCCTTTTCCAACTACACACACACAACCAGGGTGCTCAGGTCATCCAATAACTTCATGCAGGATATCTTGATGACCATGAGATACAAAATTATCTTGGGTGCTTTGCTCAACCAAGGAATCCTACAAGAGTAAAAAAATATATAAGTTTTTCATATAATTAATACTTTAAAATAGTTTGCACAACTAGATGAAAATAACTTACAATTTTTTCTAAGACTTCCATTTTTGGTGGCGGTAGGTGGAGATAGAGGTTCACTAACCCCTGTATCATTTCCAAAAGTAGTCGTTTACCGTGATTTTTCCTTCTCATTTACCAAAGATTGTTCAAGCTTACGATAACCCGCATGAGACAGTAGGTGCGAAATCTGGGATGCTATGTTTTGAGCTGTTTTCCTAACACCCTGTGTGAAATGGAATAAACAAATTCAATCAAATAACATTAAATAATTAGTTTTATGATCAATAAATAAAATAATTAAGTAACTTCACTTACCGTCCACTACTCAGATTCAAAACTTTCATAAAAAAGATGCATCATCTCCTCATCAATATTGGCGTACCTTAAACAAGGATTTTGGCCTTTATAAGGTCCAAAATCATATTTTGACGTCAGCTATGACTTAAAGTGACAGAATTTAATGGCGACCTAAGATAGAACCTTCAATCTCAAACTCTCCACATTAGGGATATCAAAATGTGTCTGCAAAAAAATACCATGAACTTAAAATTGATCAATTAATATTGAAAAGCAATATACAATAACAATAATAGTGTATACATTAACCAGGATATCCTCCCAAATCATAGTCCTATCGACCTCAGGCACATGATCCCACAAAGGTATCAATATGGAGATCCTTTCACGAGCCACGAGTCCAAAATAACTGCTGAACATATCAACATTAGGATTAGAAGCCACCCCGGTGCTAACATTAATGGTGACTAGTGTCTTGTCACAACTAGCACATCTATATGAGAGACACATTAGTCTAGTAGGTCGTCTGGTGGATCTGGCGAAAGGGTGGTTAGAAGAAATTGGAGTATGATCATCAGTCATATATGTGTTAAAAAAATAGGTAACAAATATTAGTTAAATTGCATGTACATCATCAACTACATTTTCATCTTGATTCATTGTCATTGGTGTGAATGAACGGGGGTCACTAGTTTCAGTATTAGACAAGCCATCATCAATAGCCTCTCGTTATTTTTTTCCATGTAAAATAACATACCAATATTCTAACGTAGGATCTTTGACATAAAAAACTTGATATGCTTATTGAACCATTATAAATGGTACATCCCAATAACCTATTGATCCCGCCGGTGACTCGAACGTGGAGGATATGCCTCGTCACTCCTTTGTCTAGCCTTCTGCAACTGCGTGTTCTGCAAGAACGCTCCGAGAATCCCCTCTGGAACTCCAAACGATGCCTGCAAAACAACACAGACGGTGCCTCTAGCGGCCGTTGTAGCTCTGACGCTCAAGTCAGGCAATAGGAACACCGAAATCTCTCTGTGTAATTTCTAGTTCGAAATTGCGTATTGCGTTTTGTACCTGGTTTAGTGCTTCTCTGCCCCTCATATAGTCTTGAGGTTTACTGGCTACGTCTAGGCTCACTTGATTGCTCCTGCGCTGCCATCACCCACTCTGAGGGCAACCTTACGTGCAGGTTTCTCCTACTTGAGTGCAAAGTCTGACAGGGAGGCCACGTGGGTACCTCTGTATACCCTCAATTTCTGTGCCCACCTGCCCTACCTAATCACTGGCGCCAACTGCTCTAGGAATGCCTTCACGGTCCGCGTGCCATGCAGGCAACCTCACTGGGAAACTTTAATCTTGATGGGTTGTCTACCCCTCAAGGCTCTGTACGTAGTTGTGCTTCCCTCGCCTCATGCATGGACATTTCCTGACTAAGGCCTCTCCCTGGCTCTGGGCACTTTACTGATCACTGGTCTCTTCGGGGAATCAATCTCAACTGTTCTGGTCACGTTGTTCAATTCACCCTGGCCGATGTCACCTTGTCACACTCTGTCGACTGATGTGTCCCTCATCCTGACAGATGACCGATATGTCTCTCATCACCCTGTTGTGTGACGGGGACACATTGCCTCGCTCTGGTGATCGACCCTACTGAAGGCTCATCGACCCACTACTCCACGTCTGTGGTATCACCCTCACATAGCTCTGGCCCACACTGTAGGACCCAGCTGACGTGGCTCGGTGACGTCATCAGTTCTCCATGTCCTATTGGGCCCACCAGACCAACCTCTCTTGTCCCGACCTCTTAGCTCTTGGCCGATGTCTGGCCACTACAACACTCACCAGGCGCTGCATCCTGCATGCATGGTCTCACTGCACAGTGCCATGCACGTAATGGGTTAAGAGAGTCACTGATGACTGACCTGCTTACTAGCTCTCTTATGCCATCCTCATGCACGATCCTACTGGCGAGCAACTCTTCTTCTTCTGGTTTTGAATCATGCGAGGTGCATGCGTAATGCTCTCGCTGGGAGCCTGGGTCCCAGCTTAACTGCGTGTTAACAAGAAACCCCGATGACCATGCACCGATGACGGATCAGTGTTTCTTGTGTAACGCTCTCACTGGGAGCTTGGGTCCCAGCTTAACTGCGTCTTAACAAGAAATCCTGATGACGGATCAGTGCTTCTTTACTTCTCGCACTCTCCTTCCAGGCGCTCATCTAGGCACTGATCTGCTGGTGGTGGTCACTTAGCAACTGACCACCGATCACCGTTCTGAGTGATCTCCTCCCTGATTCACCTACTATCTTATTCCACGTGTCACCCTGTGAGTGGTCCACGTGGTCATCTGCTGCTGACGTCATAGACTACCGATGACCGACTGGATCACAAGCCCCCCAGTCTTGAGCTATGAACTTGTTCTCAGCAAAGAGACTAAGTGGTCTTCCTTTGCCAAAGAGAAGAAGGAGCTTGAAGCCGATGTATCTGAGACCATGGCTGCCGGTGCTCAAGCTTCGATAGATGGTTTCAAGATGGCCTTGGAGCAGATTCATTGCGTCCTGTCAGACTCGGACCTTACCCAGTTTAGCCTTCGCCATTCAGTGGTCGACGGCAAGCTCATTCCTCCTCCTTGAGATTTTTCCCTTGCAACTTCTTCCTCTATGTAATCTCTTTTTCTACTACAAAACTTGTGTATAAAATTTTTATGTAGAAATTCATGTTGGATAACTGACCTGACGAGGCTTAAATGCTTTGACTGATCACATAAGAACTTGCTTGGGAAAGCTTTCATACTCAGAGCTTTACCACCGACTAGCATGTTAGTGCACCACCGATCAGTCATCGCGCTTCAGGCTTTGCTTTACTTCTCTGTCACTCCAGCACTAAGTGCATAGAGGGCCTGATTGCTAAAGATGATACCTGTGTTTTGGGGAAGAAGAGTGCTTCTTGATGACCCCTCTCGCCTCAGCCTCGCCGTAAGAAGTCGAGGGTGAGGTCTTGCTTCTCTCGCCTCAGCCTCGCTGTAAGAAGTCGAGGGTGAGGTCTTTCCCTCTTGCCTCAGCCTCACTGTACAAAGTCGAGGTAGAGGACTTTTCCTCTGAGTGGGTGCATGCTCCCAGGAGAGCACCAGGTGGGGTTGGTCTGAGCACACTCACCAGGCGCATCCTCTGAGTGAGTGCATGCTCCCAGGAGAGCACTAGGTGGGGCTGGTCTAAGCACACTCACCAGGCGCATCCTGCCTGCATGGTCTCACCGCACATCCTCTGAGTGAGTGCATGCTCCCAGGAGAGCACCAGGTGGGGCTGGTCTAAGTACACTCACCAGGCGCATCCTGCCTGCATGGTCTCACCGCACATCCTCTAGCAAGGAGCTCTTCTTCTTCTGGTCTGGAATCATGCGAGGTGCATGCGTAACGCTCTCGCTGGGAACCTGGGTCCCAGCTTAACACGTGTTCGCAAGAAACCCCGACGACCATGCATCGATGAGTGCTCTACTTCTGGAATCATGCGAGGTGCATGCGTAACGCTCTCGCTGGGGACCTGGATCCCAGCTTAACATGTGTTAGCAAGAAACCCCGATGACCATGCATGCTCGGTCATCGACCTTTAGGTCTGAACGCCGATCACCGTCGATGACACTTGGTACTGAGGAGGAAGAGTGTTTCTCGATGACCCCTCTTGCCTGCTCCAATGTCGTCGACCTCACATGAATCGGGTTATTCTGTCCCTTTCCCACTCCTGGGATGAGAAGAGCCTTAACTTATGGGCTTCACTAAGCCAATATTGGTATACGCCAAGTGGGTAAGGACGTTTCTCGAAATCCTCCCTTTCCCTCTCTTGGTCTTACTAGTACCCGTGACTTTTCAAACCTTAGCTGTCTGCACTCACGCCTGGGGTGAGGAGAACTTTAAACTGGGAAACACTTGCACACTTGATATACTGAAATCTTTTTTATTGGGTGGCCTCGTTAAAAACCCTCCTTAGGGAAAAGAGTGCCCCCTGATCTGCTCAACTGTTTATAATATATATACTGAGTGTGTGTACAGCGCAAGAACGCATCTACTTTACAACTTAACTGAAGTAGAAATTCAAGTGTGTAGCGTTCCACATCCTGGGGATAGCTGCCCTATCCAGAGTCTCCAGCCGATAAGCTCCATTCTCCAACGCCTCAACTATTCTGGACGGGGTCTCCTTTCATTGGCGATGACCGCCCTGGCTATGCCTGACTCACGAGGAGCGATCATGCCCTCTGCTTCAGCTTCCACCTGAGCTACCAGGGAGCCCCCCAGCGTAGCATCTTCCATCACCTCACTTCCCCGTGCACAGGGATTTCATGTTGCTGGTCACCTGCTTGGGACCCCGAAGCGCGATCACCTTGCGCCTCTCGCAGGTAATCGGTAAGGAATCCTGTCTTCACCAATTCAGCAAGTTGATGCCCCAACGCCAGGCAGGTGTGGAGCGTGTGTCCATAAGCTTGGTGGAATTCACACCACTCATCCTTATTCTTTCCAAGTACCTTGTCAGTTTTCTCTGGTACTCAGAGTCTTGCAGCCACGACAGGGATGGCGATCAGCTCCGCCAACTCTATCATGAAATCATACCTAGGGGGTGCGTTGTTCTCCCTTGCACGGCCCCTGGTCTAGTCCTTCCTGGGTGCATAGGGACGAGGCCTTCCCTGCGCCTTCCTCCCTTCCTTAGCCTCATGCACCCACGCCGGTTGCTGCTGCTTCCCCTGACCTTCGCGCGGCTTCGAAGGTGTAACACTGCCTCTCTTCTCAGAGACCTCTGTCTCTGCTACTATGTGTGCCACCGCGCGCCGCCGAATCTCAGCAAAGGTGGCAGGGTGGCTCCTGATGAGCGATTCACTGAAAGGACCAGGTAGTACGCCTTTCTTGAATGCATGCACCAGCATGCTCTCGTCCTTGCTGGGCAATCTCACCACCTGCGCACCAAAACGGTTGAGGTAGTCCTTCAGCGACTCCCCCTGATATTGGCGCACGTCAAACAGATCGTAGGACACCACCGGTGGCGTTCTGTTGACGATATACTGCTCTGTGAACAGCTTCAAAAACTGATGGAAGGAGGTGATGTGGCCCTCTAGCAGGCTCACGAACCACTCCATAGCTATTCCGCTTAGTGTACTCATAAACATTTTGCAATACACAGCGTCTGAGCCTCCAGACAGCATCATCTGAGTGTGGAAGGCCGTCAGATGTGCTTCTGGATCTTCCGCCCCCGTGAACGACGCCTTCACTCCCACCAGGTTGGGAGGCACCACTGTGTTCATGATCTCTTTGGAAAAGGGGATGGGAAAGGCCCTTGGGGGCGTTGGTGGAGCCTCATCCTCTCCCACGCGATCCCCAGCTTGCTGCATGTGGTGCAGATTCAAACGTAGCTCTTCATTGGCCCTGTGCAGCTCCTCATTTCTAGCCTGGGAAGCGGCCAAGTCCGCCTACATGCGCTTCTGGAACGCGTGCATCGTCTCGATGAGTTGCTGCATGGTAACGTTTTCACTCCCGTTTGGTGGAACGGATCCTTGTCTGGGATTTCTCATCTCTATGGTTGCTACTCTCGTTTTTGTGTATGGGACCTTTGTTTTACTTCGGCCCCACGGTGGGCGCCAAATGATCCCGCCGGTGACTCGAACGTGGAGGATATGCCTCGTCACTCCTTCGTCTAGCCTTCTGCAACTGCGTGCTCTGCAAGAACGCTCCAAGAATCCCCTCTGGAACTTCAAACGATGCCTGCAAAACAACACAGACGGCGCCTCTAGCGGCCGTCGTAGCTCCGACGCTCAAGTCAGGCAACAGGAACACCAAAATCTCTCTGTGTAATTTCTAGTTCGAAATTGCGTATTGCGTTTGGTACCTGGTTTAGTGCTTCTCTGCCCCTCATATAGTCTTGAGGTTTACTGGCTACGTATAGGTTCACTTGATTGCTCCTGCGCTGCCATCACCCACTCTAAGGGCAACCTTGCGTGCAGGTTTCTCCTACTTGAGTGCAAAGTCTGATAGGGAAGGCCACGTGGGTACCTCTGTATACCCTCAATTTCTGTGCCCACCTGCCCTACCTAATCACTGGCGCCAACTGCTCTAGGAATGCCTTCACGGTCCGCGTGCCATGCAGGAAACCTCATTGGGAAACTCTAATCTTGATGGGTTCTCTACCCCTCAAGGCTCTGTACGTAGCTGTGCTTCCCCCGTCTCATGCATGGACGTTTCGTGACTAAGGCCTCTCCCTGGCTCTGGGCACTTTACTGATCACTGGTCTCTTCGGGGAATCAATCTCAACTGTTCTGGTCACGTTGTTCAGTTCACCCTGGCCGATGTCACCTCGTCACACTTTGTCGACCGATGTGTTCCTCATCCTGAGAGATGACCGATGTGTCTCTCATCACCCTGTTGTGTGACGGGGACACATTGCCTCACTCTGGTGATTGACCCTACTGAGGGCCCATCAACCCACTACTCCACGTCTGTGGTATCACCCCCACATAGCTCTGGCCCACATTGTAGGACCCAGCTGACGTGGCTCGGTGACGTCATCAGTTCTCCATGTCCTATTGGGCCCACCAGACCGACCTCTCTTGTGCCGACCTCTCAGCTCTTGGCCGACGTTTGGCCACTACAACACTCACCAGGCGCTGCATCCTGCATGCATGGTCTCACTGCACAGTGTGATGCACGTAATGGGTTAAGAGAGTCACTGATGATTGACCTGCTTACTAGCTCTCTTATGCCATCCTCATGCACGACCCTACTGGCGAGCAGCTCTTCTTCTTCTGGTTTGGAATCATGCGAGGTGCATGCGTAATGCTCTCGCTGGGAGCCTGGGTCCCAGCTTAACTGCGTGTTAATAAGAAACCCCGATGACCATGCACCGATGACGGATCAGTTCTTCTTGCGTAACGCTCTCGCTGGGAGCTTGGTCCCAGCTTAAATGCGTGTTAACAAGAAACCCCGATGACCATTCACCGATGACGGATCAGTGCTTCTTTACTTCTCGCGCTCTCCTTCCAGGCGCTCATCTAGGCACTGATCTGCTGGTGGTGGTCACTTAGCAACTGACCACCGATCACCGTTCTGAGATCTCCTCCCTGATTCACCTGCTATCTTATTCCACGTGTCACCCTGTGAGTGGTCCACGTGGTCATCTGCTACTGACGTCATCGACTACCGATGACCGACCGGATCACCTATCTTTCAAAAGTTGACTAATGTGAATCATAATTCATCAATTTTTGCCCCACTCTTATTGTCAACCAACTTACACTTGAAAACTTAGTACAATCAACCTCCATATCTCTTCTATGACACCATAGTATGACATTGATCAAACTATAGGATTTGCATATTTTGAAGTGGAAAATTGCATTGACTCGGCTTCAAGAGTAACACCACAATTTTGAACTGTACCTTTTTCATCCATAGACTTGGTGTATAATATACAATTGTTGACTTCATAACCTTTACAAGAAATAACATCAAACTTCAATCCAACCGCCAACCAGGTCAAGGTCTCTGATGCCGTTGAAGCCTTTAACATGTCATCTTTAAACCAAGGCTTGAAAGTTCTATTATGTTCCATCAAGACCCATTTCTTTGGTTGTCTTGGGTTATTTGTCTTCACAATGGCTTTATAAGCACACATGGAAGGTATAAACTCATTAGTGTTATTCAATATATACAAACGTGCTTGCAAGACTTCTGATCAAGATTTGCTTACCACATGTACACAATGTAAAGATTTACTTATAAAATGCCTGTTGTGTAATGAGTTGGCTAGAAGACCTATTAGGTTTGATTTGACATGTACTCTGAACAAAAATTAATACTTTCTTTAGTTATGTATGTTTCAATCATTGAAGCTTTTGGACGATAATGATTTTTGAAATACCCTTTCAAAATTTTCATATACCATTCAACATTATACATCCATCTTAAGTACACTAACACAATCTAACATCTCTTACCAGATGCATAACTAGATGAAAACAGTCTCATCTTCAATTTCATCTAACTTTACTAGATCAATGACTTTATAAGAAATGGAAGAGAAGAATGAGTACAAATGGGTTATGGTATGCCTAACATGTTTTGGTAAAATTCCACGAATAACTACCGAAAGCAGCTGATGCATCAAGATGTGACAATCAAGAGACTTCAACCCTATTAACTTCAAATCTTGCATAGATACTAGGCTCTTCACGTTTGATGAATGTCCTTATGGAACTTTCACACCCTTTAGACATTGCCGAAAACTTATTTTTCATCTTTCCACATGGTGTAACAAGCTGAGGACAAATTAGTATGCTTACCCACCTATTGGTGCCAACTCGCCTCGTATGTTCATCTTAAACAAATCTAGAAGAGCATTTAAACCATCCTTTGTCTTCCCGTTAATGTTAAGAAGTGTACCAATTAAACTATCACAGACATTTTTCTCCACATGCATTACATTGACACAATGTTTGACTTATAACTTCGACCAATACAAAAGATCAAAGATGATTGATTTTTTTTCCATATACTTGTTATAGATGACTTATTTCTCAACTTACCGAAGGTATGGTCTATGTTATTTACCTTTTAATAAACCTCAAGACCAGTGAATGAAAGGATGTTTTCAATCTCCGGTAAGGATGATGACTTCTTAGAAACCTCTAATGTCGAAGATATAATGTCTTCCTTCCATGTTTCAAGTTTTGAGAAGTGGTGTCTTTTTCGCATATTGGACATTCTTTATGACCCTTGACACTATATCCTGATAAGTTACCCTATGCCATAATGTAATTGATGGTGCAAAATAACATGGCATGCATCTTGAAAGTTTCATTAGCAAACACGTCAAAGACTTCAACAACCTGATCCCACAACAACTTTAAATCTTCAATTAAGGGACTTAAATAACCATCTATGTCATTTCTTTGACCGAATAATATCGTAGACAATATCATATATTTTCACTTCATGCACAATCCAGGAGGTAAGCTCTAAATAACTAGTAGAACAGGCCATGAACTGTGATTCATACTCAAATTACAATGCCGATTCATTTCATTTGTAACTAAATCAAGTCGAATATTTCTTGAATTTTTACCAAAATCGAGAAATTCGTCATCAAATTTTTTCTGTTGAATAGAATCAGTTGGATGTTGGTACATGCCATCACATTTCCTCTCATTTGCATGCCATATGAGATTCTTAGCATCATTTGGGTTTGCAAACAAATGCTTCATCTTTGGAATGATGGGAAGATACCACAAAACCTTCATTGGGGTCCATGCTTTTCCATCTCTTCAATAGTATCATCGTATTTTTGTTTCATCTTATAACGTGATAGCCCACACCTCAGACAATTTTTTAACAATTCAAAATCGTTCCTATATAATATTAAACACAATCAGTAGGATATGCATGTATCTTTTTATTCGACAAATAATCTTTTTTGGCCTCATAATTACAATTGGATAGAGTATTTCCCTCTGGAAGCCTCTCCTTCAACAACTGAAGCAATTCCGTGAAGCTTTTATCAGCCCATCCCTTTATTGCCTTCAATCGATCATCATGTACTACATCATCCATGGTGAACTAAACATATTTTTAGGATACGAACACACTTGCTAAATTTAATAATTCACCATGCAATGTCAAAGTTGTAAAAGATTGTTGAATCCCATCACATAGAAGGTGCTCCCTGATTTTGTTAACATCCAATCTCCTCCCGTTCAAACAATTAACGCACAAACACCTAAAATTTGCTCCATCATGACCACTACTATTGACATTATGTTGTGTAAATTGTATAAATTCTTCTACCCCTATTTCGTACTCATCACTTATGATAATTGAGTTAATCTAATCTCGATTCATGTGCATGTTCTGTAATGGTCGTTGAGGTGTTCACTAATGTGTGAAATCTCACGTTTTTATTATAGGTACGAACCTATCTCATTCAAGAAGATTCATTTTTATTATAATTCAATAATATATACACTTTAATCAACATTCCTTATATTTAATGAAATTTTGGCAGCATTTCACATTGCTTTTTAGGTGGCATGAAATGAAAGTGGTGACAAGAAATCTTCACAATAAAATATGCACCTAAAGAACAACATGAAATGCTATGAATTAAAATTACGTATTAATGAACTAATAAAAAGTTATTGCACTTCCCAAAATGTCCACCTTGACAATTAAAGACTCAATACAATTACTGTCACTACAACCTCCTTTACTTTCTAAAAAATGTTTTAAAATTTTTTTACAATTGGAGGAGTAGTAGACAAATACATGTATTAAATCTCAAACGGGAAACTAAGGGTCTCTCAAATAGAAAACAATTATTGAGGGTCGAACACCCCTAGACTTAATACCAACACGTATCAAAGAGTTATAAATATACATGCAATTAAAAAAAATTGACAAATCTAATTATGTATGCAATTCAATAAATAATATTAATTATAAATCCTAAAGTTATTTATAAAATAAAATAACTCTAATTATAATCTAACTAATTAATAATTATAACCTAACAATTCCAATTTAACATACTCATGAAAAAATAATATAAATTAATAATAACTACAATTTTGTTTTTATAAAACATACAAAATAACATATTAATAGAAAAAAAAAAACAAATAAAAAATGGAGATAATCATAAAAAATACCAAAAAAAATATTTTAAAAAAAAACTGTACCAACCTTGTGGTGGTGGGCAACAACAATGGCGACACAGAGGAACGAAATGGAAGAGAGCAAAATGCACTCTAACAGGCAGTAGAGAATCTAAAAAAAAAAAATGAGCAAATGGAATAATGGAGGAATAATATACAACTAGAAGAAAATGGAGGAAGAACTTACAAAAGCATGCAAAGTGCAGAGCGAAAGCGCGACAAGAACAAAAAGAACATAGACAACAATTATTAGTAAAAATTGTTGTCTGTGATGGAATTTGAAAAATATTAAAATCTCAGTTTACCATGAAATGCTATTTATATGTTCATTTTAATTTGAAAACTACCCCCGTGTTTTAATGGACGACGTTTGGCTCTCAACTGGTGTGGTAAGGCTATCTGGATCAGAATACAGAGGAGGAAAAAGTCTCAATTTGGAATTAAATAACATCACAAATTGGCCAATATGAAAATTTCTTTCCAAAATCTATTTGTTAAGATATTTCTTTGTGCATTCCTTATAAAGCTTTGAGGAACTATATGCATTTAATCTTATCTCCTTAAGTTTCTCAATTTGGAGTTTTCTCTTTTCCCCAACAACTTTATCATCTAAATTTAATATCTTCAATGCCCAATATGCCTTGTGTTCCAATTCCACTGAAGATGACACGCTTTTCTATAGATCAATTGAAATGGAGAAGGAGTAGTAGGGGTTTTATATGCGATCCTATAAGCCCACGGAGCTTCATCAAGCTTGATTGACCAATCTTTTATGGATGAAGTCACTATTTTGTCTATAATTTTCTTAATTTCTCTATTAGAAACTCTTGCGTGCGTATTTTTCTATGGATGATAAGCTGAAGCTACTTTATGACTAACCCCATAATGTTCTAAAACTTTCTTCAACTAGGTATTAAAAAAATAAGAGTCATCATCACTGATCAATACTCTAGGAGTACCAAACCTGCAAAAAATATTCCTTTTAAGGAATTTAATGACTGGCTTAACATCTACTTTCTGTGATGAAATTGCTTCTATCCATCTAGAGACATGACTGACAACAATATATACTCATTTGAAAAAGATGACAGTGGTCCTATGAAATCAATTCCCCAACAATCAAAAACTTCAATTTCGTGAGTGTTTTGTAATGGCATCTCATGTCTTATAGAGACACTTCTTGTTCTTTGACATCTGTCACATCTTTGTACCGACTCATGCATGTCTTGGAATAATGAAGGCCAAAAGAAACTGATTGGAGATTTTATGTAGCCGTCTTTTCCCCATTAAAATGTCCTCCATATGATGAATTATGGCATTTCCATATAATTTTCTTGGCTTCATCTTTTGCAACACATCTTCACAGTAAATTATCTGCACCAATTTTAAGCAAATAAGGATCATCCCATACATAATGATTATCATATTTAAAAAAATTTCTTCTTTCGTGCCAATCAAAACTCTCCAAAATTGCTCCGGAAGCTTTAAAATTATCCATATCTGCAAAACCTTGGCCTCTCCTCATTACTAACAAATTCTCATTTGGAAATTCAGCAAGATTTTCAGGTTCCAATGTTGTCTCCTTATCATTTGCTAGTCTTGATAAATGATCAGCTACATTGTTCTCACGTCCCTTTATATCTTTGATTTCTAAATCAAATTCTTGTAACAAAAGTATCCATCGTATAAGCCTTGGTTTAGAATCTGATTTAGTCAATAGATATTTAATGGCAACATGATTAGTAAAAACAATAACTTTAGAGCCTATCAAATAAGATCAAATTTTTTCAAGTGCATACACTATATCAAGTAATTCCTTTTATGTTGTAGTGTAATTACTTTGAGTTTCATTTAAAACCTTGCTTGCATAATGTATGACTTGAAAAATTCTTTCTTTCCTTTGTCCTAACACTGCTCCTACTGCATAATCACTAGGGATGGCAATGCGGGCTAGCCCATTTCGCATAGGCCTGCTCCACATTTGGCTCGTAAAATTTAGGCCAGGTTGGCCTGCCCCACATAGAATATGTGGTTTGATTTTACAAGTCTGCACCACATAAGGGTTGGCCCACGGGCTTGCGAGCCAGTGCACATAAGAAATACTTTTTTAAAAAAAATTAATAAAAAAAATTAAATAGAAATTTTGAATAAATTTAATTCTTTTTATTTATTTATATGGATTCGGTAAATGGTCTCACAATACTATTTTCACGACACATGCGTAATAAGATGAGTAAAAATTTCGGAATGTGAAATTCAAAGACTTCCGAGGTTATAGAATGCGGAAGTAAAAATTTATGTTTCGAATTGTACAATATTCTAGATTACACAATCCAAAATACAATTTTGTATTCCATATTGTAGAATTTGAAATGGATAATTTTATAATTTTTTTAGAATATGAGTTGCATGAAGAAAATATAGGGGTTCAAAAAGAAATTTCTAGATTTTTAAGTTATGTGGGTCATGCGGGTCAGCCTGCACTTGGCCCATGCGAGTCGTGGGTTATGCGGGGTGGCTCTAAGTTAGCTAACAGGTTGGAATAGGCAGCCTACCTCGCGTTTTTCTTAGCGGGTCGCGGGCCAGCCTGCACGGTATGCCATCCTTTGCCATCCCTAATAATCACTAGCATCACACATTATTTCAAAATTGAATTTCCAATTAGGAACAATTATGATAGGTGCAGAAATGAGTTTTCTTTCATAAATTTAAAAGAAGTTAAACAATCATCATCAAAATTAAAAGAAGTATCCTTAATGAGGAGGTTACATTGAAGCTTTGCAATATTGAAAAAGTATTTAATAAATCTTCAATAAAATCTAGCATGCCTTAAAGAAACTTTTGATTCCTTTAATATTGACTAGTGGAGGTAGCTTCTCAATGACTTCAAATTTCGCTTTATCTACCTCAATTCCTTTGTGAGAAATTTTATGGCCTAAGACAATTCCTTCCGTGGCCATAAAATGACATTTCTCCCAATTTAGCACAAGATTTGTCTCCACACATCGCTTTAGTACAATGTCAAGATTTGCTAGACAAGAGTCAAAAGAAGACCCAAACACATAAAAGTCATCCATGATTACTTCAATTCATTTCTCGATTATATTTGCAAAAATAGCAAACATACACCTTTAGAAAGTTGTTGGAGCATTACATAACCCAAATCCAGAATACAAATTTGTATTCCGTAAAGAATTTGAAATGGATAATTTTAGAATTTTTTAGAATATGAGGCTGCATGAAGAAAATATGAGGGTGCAAAAATAAATTTATAGATTTTTAAGTTATGCAGGTCATGCGGGTCAGCCTGCCCTGCCCTGCACTTGGCTTGTGCAGACTGCGGGTTATACGAGGCGGGTCTAAGTGAGGCAACGGGTTGGAATAGGCAGCCCGCCCCGTGTTTGTCTTAGTGGATTGCAGGCCGACCCACACTATACTCCCCACTTTGCCTTCCCTAATAATCACTAACATCACACATTATTTCAAAATTGAATTTCCAATCACGAGCAGTTATGATAGGTCTATAAATAAGTTTTTCTTTCATAATTTTGAAAGAAATTAAACAATCATCATCAAAATTAAAAGAAGTATCCTTATTAAGGAGGTTGCATAGAGGCTTTGTAATCTTCGAAAACTCTTTAATAAATCTTCTGTAAAATCCATCATGCCCTAAGAAACTTATGATTCCTTTAATATTGACTAGTGGAGGTAGATTTTCAATGACTCCAACTTTCGCTTTATCCACCTCAATTCCATTGTGAGGAATTTTATGGCCTATGACATTTCCTTCTGTGACCATAAAATGACATTTCTTGCAATTCAGCAAAAGATTTATCTCCACGCATCTCTTCAGTATGATGTCAAGATTTTCTAGATAATAGTATAAAGAAGACCCAAACACGAAAAAGTCATCCATGAATACTTTAATTGATTTCTCGATCATATCTGCAAAAGTAGAAAACTTACACCTTTGGAAAGTTGTTGGAGCATTACATAACCCAAATGACATTTTCTAATAAGCGAATACTCCAAAAGGGCAAGTGAATGTTGTCTCCTCTTAATCTTCGAGATTCACCACAATTTGATTATAACCTGAATAACTATCCAAAAAAAAATAGTATGCTTTACCTTCCAGTTTTTCCAACATTTGATCCACAAAGGGCAATGGATAATGATCCTTTCTTGTAACTTGGTTTGATTTTCTATAATCAATACACATTATCCATTATGTGACAATTCTTATAGGAATTAACTCATTTTTTCCATTATGAATAATTGTCATACCTCATTTCTTAGGCACCATGTGTACAAGACTAACCCAAGCACTATCTAAAATGGGATAAATCATCCCTACCTCCAAAAACTTTTGCACTTCTTTTTTAACAACTTCCTTCATGGTAGGATTCAAGCACCTTGGAGGTTGAGCTACAAGTTTAAAATCTTTCTCTATATGAATTTTATGCATACAATATGATGGGCTTATACCTTTAAAGTCAGTAAAAGTCCACCCTATAGCTTCTTTATTCACTTTCAATGTTTCTATTACTTGTTGCTCTTCTTTTGCTGATAAAAGATTGCTTATGATAATTGGTTTCTCCCCATTCTCTGCAAGAAAAACATACTTAAGATGAGATGACAACTGTTTCAACTCTATTTTTCGAGGAGGATTGGATTTATTCAACTCTAATTCTCCAAGTCTTGTAAGCAATCCTGGACTTTTTTTTCTTCCCATGCCTCTAGATCTTTAATGTTATTGAGGACTGCTTTAGAATATCATAAAATATGATAAACTATTGTTCTATATTCTTCCTTGGGGGAACATGTGGGTAGGGTGAATATAGAATTGGAGCACTCTTCTTAATATTCTCAATTTGTTTCTCTTTTTTCTTTTCTATAGTACACACTCTTTTTCTTTTTTTTCTCTTATTCTTCTCCGTCACACTCAATTTTTCTTTCTTCATCTTTTTCCTCCTCTCAAACAATTAAATTGTCACCAATCCCCTTTTCTATAACTATTCTGATTCTAGTACGAATTGACTTACATTACTCCTTGGAATTTGTCTGTGTGTTGGCTATAGATTGACCATTATGGGAGTCCTCTAACTGTTTTTCAATCTGTCCTACTTGTGTCTCCAAACTTCTAATAGAAGCGTCATTATTCTTCTGGTTAGACAGTGGTACTTGCATAAATTTCTCCAAGGTATCCTCTAATTTTCTTATTCTCTCCTGAGTTAAAGGATATAATATTGTTGTTGTTGAAAAAGGCCTTGCTTGTTAGATGGGTCAACATCTTGTTTCCACCCAAAACTTTGATTTTGATGGCTTCTCTAACCTTGAGGATAATTATTATTATTGGAGAACACACCATGCCTTCCCAGAATGCCTATGTAATGAACCTCTTCTTCAGATGGATTATTTTGAAAAGAACAGTGACCATTTGGATGATCACCTCCACAAAAATCACACTTCATGGATTGAATTTGGCTCTGATAAGAATGTACAACTTGTAATTGTTGTGGCAACTTAGATATCTACTTTGTCAGTGCTTCCATCTGCTGTGCCAGAATTTTATTCTGAGCCAAAAATGCATTTGAAGTATTATGGTCCAACATCCCTTTCTTTGGCTCAACTTGTCTATCATTTTGGGCTTGATAATTTGTTAATGCCAATGCATCAATGATCTTTGTAGCCTATTCCACATCAGCAACCATCATTATGCCACCAGCTGCAACATCTAGAAGCATTTTGGTATAAGATGTGAGGCCATTATGAAAGATACTCAATTGGACAATGTCTTTAAACCCATGATTTGGACATTTTCTCAGTATCACTTTGAATCTCTCCCATGTTTTACAAAAGGGTTCATCTGATCCTTGTGTGAACATAGAAATATTAAACTTTTCTTTAATGTAGTGAGATAATGGAAAAAATATTTGTAAAATTTTTTCCTCTACATCCTTCCAACTGGTAAGGCTCAAATTTGGATGTGATTTGAGCTATTCCTTATCTTTTCCTGCCAATGAGAAAGGAAATAAATGTAGATAAATAATTTCAATATCACCTTATTGAAAGCCCATTGTGCCCACAAATTCATAGAATATAGACAAATGTGTATATAGATTATCATGGTCCATTGCTGTAAATTGATGGGTACTGATCAGACTTAGGAATGCAGGTTTTATCTCCAAGGCCTTAATGGTAGCAGGTATTGCAATACTAGAACGATGCCTTGGTCCTTGCTACATAACATAATCTCTAAGTGTTATTCTAGGTTGTGGTGGTTGCTCTTCAACCATAGTGCTTTCCTGAAAAATTTCAATGGGAAGGGGCAAAGTAGTTGAAGATTCTTCTCGAATTTCTCCATGTTTTTCTTTTCTCTTCTTAACCCTGTTCTTCCAAGCTTCCTTTTCAATCTTTGATTCAAATTGCAATTCGGTCAATATGACCTTGTTTGTGGATTCGGCTTGCGCATTAGTTTGCCGCTGTTCCATTGAACTTGTTTTATGCTAGATGTTGAGGCTGTCAAAGAACTCGGTAAGCTTGCAGTCCGTGAACTGTCTTCCATTATCGATGATGATAGTATGGGGAATGCCAAATCTACAAACTATATCTTTCAAAATGAAGCTTTGAACCTATTGAACATTGATTTTTGCGAGAGGTTTCACCTCAATCCACTTAGTGAAATAATCCACCGCTACTAGTAGGATTTTTCTTTGCCCAGTTGCTGGTAAGAAAGAGCCGACTATATCCATCCCCCATTACGCAAATGACCATGGAGAATTGATATTTTGCAATTCATGAGGGTGGAGATGTATGAGAGGACCATGCTTTTCACAATTTTAGCACTGCTTAACAAAATCAGCACAATCGGCTTTTAGGGAGGGCCAGTAATAGCCTACTCTAAGTACTCTCATCGCCATTGTTCGTGCACCCGAATGTAGGCTGCATGCACCATGGTGTAGCTCTTTCAATATGTATTCGACCTCGGCTTTGGATACACATTTAAGAAACAGAGTTGAGAAACCTCTTTTATACAGGTCATCACCCACCAAGACAAAATGAGATGCCTTCTTCGCAATTGCAAGGTCGCGACATTCCTTCCCGGCCTCTTGGTCTTCCAGCATACCTTGATTTCAGAAATCCAATCTACCTCTTCTTGCCCTGTCATCATGCATTCTTCGATGGCAATTGATGGAGTAGACAAAGTTTTTGTATGACAGTGTCATGTCGGCTTTTCTATTTGCTACTGGCCAACTTTGACAGGATGTAGGTTCGAGATTTATCTTCTCACTTTATGTGATGTATAGTGACACTTTCAAATCCAGCCATGATGCCGACCACTCAGTGATAATACTTTAGGAGCAAAGGATCCTTCACTTGATACTCCTCGCTAATGTGATCGATCGTTAGTTGTGAGTCTATCTTGCATTCGACCTTTTGGGTTCCCATGTCCTTAGCCAGCAACAACCCGGCTATTAGAGCTTCATACTCAACTTGGTTGTTCGATGCTTTGAAATCAAAGCGTAAAGACTGTTCTATCTGGAGACTTTCCGGCCCTTCAAGAAAAACTCCTACTCTTCCTTCGCCTTTGTTGGAAGACCCATCAACATACAAAATCCATGGTGCTTCCGGCTCTAGGTTGTCTTGCAGCTCCGAGGTAAAATCAGCCAAACATTGCAACTTGATAGGCCCTCTTGACTCATACTTAATGTCAAACTCTGACAACTTTACCGACTAGCCAATCATTCTTCCTACCAGCTCAGGTTCTTGCAACACTTTACTAATGGGCAGTCGATTCGCATGATGATTTTGTGACATTGAAAATATAGTCGAAGCCTCTTGGACACAGGTATGAGGGCTAGAGCTACCTTCTCAATCATCTGGTATCTAGTCTCGGCATCTTGTAATACTTGGCTTACAAAATAAATCGGCTTCTAGTCAGTTGTGCCTTGAACGATTGTGGCACTCACAGCTTCTAGCGACGCTGCAAGGTACACTAGCAAAGGAAGTCTTGGGATAGGTTTGGTTAACACGAGAGGCTAGGATAATGTTTGCTTAACAGCTTTGAATGCTTTCTTGCATGTTTCGTTCCATGAAAACCTTTTGGCTTTGTTCATAAGCCTCAAAATCGGCTTTATCTTATCCACTAGCCTTGGCATAAACCTAGACAACAATGTGAACCTTCCTACTAATCGTTGGACCTCCTTCAGGTTATTTGGACTCCTCATGGTTTCCAAGGCTTGGCATTTATCTGGGTTTGCTTCAATTCCTTGACTAGTCAACATGAAGCCCAGAAACTTGCCACCCTCGACACCGAACACACAATGCTGCAGATTAAGTCACATGTCATACTGCCTATACTGACCAAAGATCTCGGCCAGGTCAACAACATGTTGTTTGGCGCTGTCAGATTTTACAATGATGTCATCGACATATACCTCCATTGTCTTCCCAATTTGTTCCTAGAACATCTGGTCCATTAACCTTTGGTAGGTGGCTACTGCATTCTTCAATCCAAAAGGCATAACTTCATAACAAAAGTTAGCCCTTTCGATTAGGAAAGTTGTCTTCTCCTGTTCTGCCGAATTCCTAGGTATTTGATTGTACCCAAAATACGCGTCAAGAAAGCTTAAGACTTTGTAAGGGAAAGCTCTGTCCACTAGTCGGTCAATACTAGGAAGTGGGTACGCATCCTTAGGGCAAGCCTTATTAAGATCAATGTAGTTGGTACACATCCGCCACTTCCCATTGTTCTTCTGGACCAACACTATATTCGCCAACCAAGTAGTGTAATGTATTTCCCGGATAAACCTTACATCCAGGAGCTTATGTACTTCTTGTTCCGCGATCAACCTCTTCTATTCTCACATTCTTCTCTTCTTTTGGGCTATTGGTTTTGCCTCCTTGCAGATCGAGAGCTTGTGGGAGATAATTCTAGGATCTATGCCCAGCATGTCAGCTGCCGTCCAAGCAAATAAATAAGAGTTTTTAGCCAATATGGCGATGATCATATCCTTCCCCTCTTCCTTCAAGGCTGACTCGAGATGAGTACCTTGCCCCGATTGACCCATCTTCCATGAGACAGTCTCTTCCCTCGGCTCTATGTGAGGCTCGTCATTCGGCCTGGGGTCGAGATCATTCATGACGGTAACCTAATGAACTTTCGGCCTTTGGCTTGGTGTCGACAGGGGATTTTCAAACTTACGGCATAGCATTCTCTCGCAGTCTTTTTATCCAAATGAAGGGTCACAACCTCCATGCCTTGGCTCCCACTATCAGTGGGAAATTTCATGGCAAGGTGAGGAGTTGAGACTATGGCTCCTAGCTTGTTGAGGGATGACCTTCCTTTAAGGATGTTGTAGGATGTTTCTGCATCCACCAGCAGGTATCTGATTTTGATTATTTTACAACATTCATTACCTTCACCAAACTTAGTATCAAGATGAACGTATCCTTGAGTGTCTACTCTTTGCCTTGCAAATTCAACTATTTGGTCATTAAATGACTCCATGACATCTTGGGATAAACCCATTTTCTTAAATGTTTTCCAGTAAAGAATGTCGATAGAGCTTCCTTGATCTATCAGCGTTTTTGTAACCATAAAATTGGCCACTTCGATGGTTACCACCATCGGATCATCGTGCTTCGGATCGATAGTTTTGAAGTTGGCATTAGTGAAGAGGATAGGCGCGTACTTCTTCTTCCCCTCCTATGAATGGAGTATACAAAGCTAATAGCTCGAAGATGTCTCTTCCGAGATAAGGAAGTCGTCCCTCCTCCGGCAAAGCCACCTACGATGGTGTTTATCATGCCACGCATAGGTGCGGCATCTCAACGATTTCGTCCTTCTCTTCTCTCTCGGTCATCCCTTCTGCTCCTCTCATCCTGGCGCTTTCGTGCTCTCCCTTCGTCGGTGATGGCCTTCACATGTTGAGCTCTCCTTGGATGTTGAAGATGGTGCGGAAGCAATGGTTGAAATGAGCAAGACCCTCCTAGGAGTGATGGTGATCTTGAAGGTGCATGAAGTGTATGAGAGTAGGGAGGTTCGGCCAACCCTTGGTGAGGTGAAGGAAAATGAAGATCAATTCCTAGAAGCTAGGAGAGAGCAAAGCTTGGCACAAATTTGGCAACATAACTTTACTCATATTAATCTTGAAAATACAAGGTGTAGGCTACCCTTTTTATAAGCTAAAGGGTGACCACCAAGCTTAACCTAATTCTAATGAAATGTGCCACAAATGTAATGTAATTTTGGTCACATGGAACACACACACTCACACATGGCCGGCCCTAGGTGCTAGAATGTTCCAACGTGAGCACCAAGCTAGGGTACATCAAAAAGTGAGCAAGTTTTGCTTTCTACACTACACTAATCTACTAAGCTACCCCTAATGGGCCTCCAAGTAGCATGTACAAGGTCTTCTCCCTCCCATCCATGGCTTGACTCATTTGGGCGTGAATGTGCTTGGCCATGGACCTTGTGAAAGGTCCTAGATGGTCTAGGCTCCCTCCTAGACGTTCCTCATGTAGCTCCCCCTTGTCTTGTGCTAGACGCTCTCCATGTGGTTCTAGACGGTCTAGTCTTGGCCCTTGGCTTTCATGGTGGAGTGAGCTTGGCCTCTCTCCATCATCCCCTCCCCCTTGGAAAGGATTTGTCCTCAAATCCAAGTCTTCATTGGTACCTACAAATGGAGATAGGTAAATTACATTAAATGTGTCATGCATTCCATATTCAAGAGGTATGTCCAACTTGTATGTATTGTTGTTGACTCTCTTGAGGACTTGAAAGGGTCCATCTCCTCAGGGACTTAGTTTGGACTTCCTTTGAGTGGGAAATCTATCTTTTCGAAGATGAAGCCAAACTAAGTCTCCTTCCTCAAAAATCATTTCTCTCTTCCCCTTATTGTGGTATTTTGCATACTTCTCATTTTGTTGTTGTATTTGAAGTTTAACCTTCTCATGAATTTTCTTAACAAAATCGGCCTTGATTGCTCCTTCCTTATGCACAAAATCTTGTGGATTAGGAAGGGGTAACAAGTCCATAGGTGTGAGAGGATTAAATCCATATACTACTTCAAAAGGAGAAGCATTAGTAGTTTTGTGGACTACTCTATTATAAGAAAACTCAATGTGGGGAAGGTGCTCATCCCAAGACTTGTGGTTTGCCTTCATGATAGCCCTAAGCATAGTTGTAAGGACCCAGAAAATTGTATTGGAATAAAAAGGGGTTATATTTTTAAGGAATTCTGTGTATGTTTTACTTAAAATAAAAAGGAAGAAAAGTTAAGTTTAGAAGGGTATGAGATCGCCAGGGCGCGAGGACGTCGCCAGGGCGCGAAGACGTCGCCAGGGCGCGAAGACGTCGCCAGGGCGCGAGGTATGCAGGCATCGCGCGGGCGCGAGGCATGCGGGCATCGCGCGGGCACGAGAGGCATGCGGGCATTGCCAGGGCGCGAGGCATGTGGACGTGGCCAAGGCGCGAGAGTTTTGAGGGCGTCGCCAGGGAAGACATCGGTCGTCTCCCAGAGGAAGACATCGGTCGTCTCCCAGAGGAAGACATCGGTCGTCTCCCAGAGGAAGGACATCGGTCGTCTCGCAGAGGAAGACATCGGTCATCTTCCAGGGCGAAGGAGACATCGGTCGTTCGCCAGGATGAGTCAGCGTTGGAAAGTTGTCGCGATGGCGAGCCTCACACAGATAAAGTGGGACCCAGACTCTCAGCATGAGACGTCCTGCACGCGCGCCACGTAGGCAAAAAGGATGATTCAGAGTGGTGACATCAGAATGTTGGCATGCGCAGGAGACACTCGCGGTCGTACTGTTCAGAGCAGTGGCTGGCATGCACAAGCGACAACAGTGGCAGTACTGTTCAGAGCAGTGGTTGGCATGCACCAGAGACAACGGTGGTCGTACTGTTCAGGGCAGTGGTTCTCAGACTTCTCTGCAGAGTGGGTGTGGCAGCTGCTTTTGATGGGTGAGTTGGTTTAAGATGCAGAGACCCACTGCTGAGAGAAACAAGAAACGTCGCAGCCTTCAAAGAGAGAAAGAGTGAGTTACCTCCCTTCTCCTCCAGTTGCCTCCTTCGCGCTGCGATCCTAGCACCTTCACACGAGAGTACGACGAGCGACAGCCACCATTAGAGCACCTGGGCAGTTCTCTGCAAGTCCTTCAACCAGACGCAAAAACAGAGCCAAGGCGTTCTTCAAGTTTTGTTGGGTTTCGGAACTCTAGGTGTTTGCGCAAGTCCAGGTAAGGGAAGCTAGACTTTATTTTCAATACAAGCCATAGTTTAGCTATTTCTGAAGTAAGGGCGACGTGGTCGCCGGTTTTCGTTTTCATCTTCGTGAATGCTCTGTTTCTATGTGGTTGGGCGACGTGGTCGCCGGTTTTATATACAGACTTTGAAATACCCCGTTTTGAAACAGATCGCCGGTTTTGGCGTTGTTTGCGAAACTCTCTGTTTTTGGTGTTGCTTTGAAACTGTTGAGATTTAAATGTGATATTCGAAAACCTGAACCTTTGAAATGATTGTTGCTGTGATTGAATCATTTATTTGAGTGGAATGAATGTCTTGAATGCTGTGAATGTGAGATCAAAGCATAGTATTTTCAGGAAAGAAAATACCGTGTAAGATCGTATGTAATGTGTATTGACCTGGGGCTTGTCTAGAAGGAGATATCCTGACTCTGCTGATATAATGGAATCACGTAGATGAAGTTATTCAGTTGTGGAGAGTCGAAGGAGGTTCATACGTATGGGTGAGTTGTTCAAAAGGGAACGAGCTCAACCTGTTGTGTGGATTAACCCTGTCATGCTTGGATGGTGATGGTACTGAGATTATTTTATGCGCATAGCTGTGTAGATTCACAGCGACCCTGTGTGGATTTCACAGGGGTATGGTATGACAGGTGCAAATCTCTGGGCCTGAGTCAACGCACGAGTAAATCCGGAAGTAGTGTCAAGTGTCTTGTGTGATGAGTCAGTAGAAGTCTGACGTGTGAATGAGGAACATTGAAATTTGTTAGACACTTGGTGCTTTATGTGAAAATGAATGACTCTGGAGAATATTGTGAACTGTATGATTTCTTGGTGGTCATATGAAGGGAACGAGGAACTGATAGTTGTTACGTGGGTGATTTTGACTTGTTTCATCTTTATGATTTTAAGTTTCCTATCTAACTCTTTTTAAATGTCTAGCTTACCCTGTGTTTTTCTGTTGTATTGTGGCCTTTTCTTAAACCTGTAATGATCGTGTATAATTTACACGGGAGCAGATGATGTTGCAGGAAGTAGAGCTCTTTAGAAAATTGTCGCTGGAAGGAGATCGCCTGTTTTCTTTTCTGTTGGGTGATCGCCCCTCTTGCTGCTTTATAATAGGAGATCGCCTTTGGGAAAGGAGATCGCCCTTCTTATAGGAGATCGCCCTTCTTATAGGAGATCGCCCTTTTTGCCAGGAGATCGCCTATCGGTCTTTTGTATTGTATTTCGTTTACGTTTTTAATGAAGAAGTGATCGTTTGTATTAAACTCCCTGCGAGGAGAAACTTATTTATTTTATATAAAGAATTTGCTCACTTCAATCTATTTGTCACCTTTATTTTCGTTTTATATTTATTTTCAAAGTAATTTGGCGGGATGTTACATTAATGGTATCAGAGCAGTTCGTCCTTAGGATGACCTGAGGGCTGTGGATCCATTGTGTTTCTTCTGCTCATGAAAGTTATTTGAGTTTAAAATAACAACTATAGTGAGAGGTTTTCAAACGTTTTTGTATTGAAATTTTGTGTGTGCTTTGGTGAATATATGTTCTAACTGAAAATCTTAGTATTAAGAATGAGAAGGTCTTGATAAAGTAGTGAGGGTGCACACTCATAACTGGATCGAGATGAGTCTCAATCTTAATTCCAAAGGTTTGATGTTTAGCATATATTGAATTCTGGTGTGAGCTATCTCATTCTCTTGAGTGTCTTTGTAATTGATTGAAAATGGTTGATTGGAATGATGACTGCATACCAGTAGTTGTACTGGTGTTATGCTTGATGTTATAAGCATTATGATTCTGTTGATGAGCTCAATTTCTTAATGATTTTGAGATGCTGACCTTTGTAAGGTCTAGCTGTTACCCCTTGAATGAATTGATTTCTTATCGATCTCATTCTTGTAGTTGTAGGGAATATAGGAATCTTATAGTTTCAAATCTGAAACGAAGAGAGATGGCACGTAGACCTTCTACCCCTCCCCAATCTTCTTCGGAGATGAGCCAGATTGCTAAGGCCATCGAGATGATGGCAACTGCCATCCAGCAACAGAATGCAGCGATGGCTCAGAACCATCAAGCTACAATGCACCACTGGGAAACTGCTCGGTCGGCTGAGACAAACTTCCACGGCGGTCAGCCTCAAGAGCAGATGGGACTGACTGAGTTCATGAGGCACAACCCACCCAAGTTTAGTGGGAATGCTACCCCTGATCAGGCAGATCAGTGGGTCAGAGAACTGGAGAAAATCTTCAGGGCGACCTCCTGCCCTGAAGAGAAGAAATTGGTGTTCGCAACCTTTTTGCTATCTGGGGAAGCTGAGTTCTGGTGGATGGGAGCTCAGCAGATGATGGAGGCCCGAGAGGATGTGTTGGACTGGGAGAGCTTCAGGGTGAAGTTCCTGGAGAAATACTTCCCAGACAGCGCAAGGTTTGCGAGGGAAGCTGAATTCCTAAAGTTGGAGCAGGGGGATATGTCTGTGAACGCCTATGCTGCTCGGTTTGAGTATCTCGCCCGATTCTACACCCAGGCGACCTCTGAGGCTTGGAGGTGTAGGAAGTTTGAAGAGGGACTGAAGCATGGGCTGAAGAGGACCATAGCCCCGATGTGCATCAGGGAATTTCACGCCTTGGTAGAGAAGGCGAAGATGGTTGAGACCCTGGAAAAGGGTGATTCTCGGGTGATCAGGTCACACCCAGGGAATCCTTCAAGTGGGAAGGCTAAGGTGCAGTACCCACAAGGCAAGCCTTATACGAGACCTCCACCACGTCGGGCGGAAGCAACGTCATCCCAGTTTCAGCAGCCACAACCTTGGAAACCCAAGTGTTTCCATTGTGGTGGACCTCACACGTCCAAGGTGTGCCCCAAGAAGGCTTTTGAGAGAAGGTGTTTTGTCTGCCAAAGGACGGGGCACGTTGCTAGAGATTGCCCAAGCAGGAATGGGGCGACTCAACCCAGTGGCTCTCAGCAGATGAGGAACGAAGGGGGCAGACCTCAGGCAACGGGGAGAGTGTTTGCCATGTCAGGAGCAGAGGCATCTCGGTCAGGTAACTTAGTACAGAGTGTTGCTCTATAGCTGGTAGATGCGTTAGAATTTTTGGTTGATTCTGGAGCGACACACTCCTTTGTGTCAAGCTTGTGTGTAGCCGAGTTGGGCCTTCTAGTGAAGGAGTTACCTTTCGAACTGTTGGTCTCTACACCTGCGTTAGGACAGGTGTTGACCTCTACAGTTTGCCCTGAATGTCCAGTGATAGTAGAGGGACGCAGATTCAAAGTGAACTTGATCTGTCTACCTCTTCAGGATCTGGATGTTATCTTAGGAATGGATTGGCTAGCTGCCAATCACATTCTCATAGGTCGCGGTAGGCAGGAAATTAGCGTTTCCAGATCTCCAAGAGTCAGATGTGATATCTGCTCAGCATGGGTAGTAGGAGTTGGGAGAAAGGAGCGAGGTGCTTCATGATCCTAGCTCGGTTGGGAGTGAAGAATGAAGAGGACGTAAGCAAGATACCTTGGTGAAAGAATTCATGGGAGTATTTCCAGAAGAAATACCTGGATTACCTCCTAAGAGAGAGGCGGAACTTTCTATTGTTTTGGTGCCTGGAGCTGGACCGGTGGCAATGGCTCCAGCTGAGTTGATGGAATTAAAGAAGGAAGTGTACGTTAGATTTAGTGTACCAAGGTTTAGTTTCAGCTACATATAAGTTACGGAGAGTATATAAGCTGAATGTTGAGGGTTTAAGGACTTAAGCATGTGTATCCATGGGAAGTACCGGGGTTAAGTTCCAAAAATGAAAGAATGAGCTTTCTTTTATTTGAAGCTTGGGAGAAGCCGAGCTCATTCGAAATATCAATCGTGGTGGTGGAGAGATGTACGTAAGGTGTGCGAGGAGGGTGAAGATGATGGGTTTTTCCAAAAAGTCATTGTTTGGAAAGTTGGAGGCAGAAGGGATGTGAGATTCCAGGAGGATGCGTGAGCCACTAACTTTAGCTTTAAAGCAACGTGGCTGGTCTATGTGCTTCAAGTGGATAAGTGTTCTATTTGTTCGACATAAGGGTTTGAGGTCCCACCTTGAGAACTTTTATCTTATACGTATGTCATCCAAGTAGAATCAGGTGTGGAAGGGAATGTGGGTGGCAATAGTCTGTTGTATCTTGGAGAAGAGGAATAGAGTTGTCCTTAAGCAAGAAATTCTGGATGAAGAGGAAATTTTCCAATCGGCTCCACTACTTACATGGTTGTGATTGAGAGATATGGTGCGTTCGTTCTTGTATACCTTTTCAGATAGGCACCTGAACCCAAATCAATGCATCCAATGTATACATTGAACAAGGAGGAAATGATGGGGACAGGAAGCCGAGTTGGCAAAAGAAGTCATAGTGAAGATTTGGAAAGTAACAGCAACAAGAATTTTGTCTTTATAAGGTGCAGAGTTATGTAGCATAGTGGTGAACCAAAGGTATTCCTTTAGGGAGCGTGAGAATTAGATCAGCAGTGGGAAGTCGATGGATGGTTTTGATCAAGAGGCGGAAGTTGATTCCTAGAAGGATATTTCGGATCCTAGTTTGAATTGGCTAGGGGGCATGAGCAGTAGTAAGCTGCCTTTTTTTTTCCTTCCGATGAAGGGACCTTGCTCACTTTTCTCTACAGGGGGCTAGTCCTGGTTCTGTTAAGGGCTTAGTTCTGGACTTGCTCGACCAAGTCTTCAGGGTTGGAAGTAGAGTGTGAGTACTGGAGTTGGCGCTCAATGGAACAGCATACTCCATATGCAGGGAAGGAGAATGGAATTTGATGAAGTATTGGGGTAATAAGCGTTGGTTCAACAGACAACCGAGAAGGTAAAACTGATGCAAGGCAGAATGAAAGCTTCTCAAAGTCGACAGATGTCCTATGCAGATCAGAGGAGAAGACCTTTGGAGTTGCTGCTGGGGACCATGTCTTTAGGAGGGCAACACCAGCCAAGGGTGTAGGACGAGCTATCAGATCAAAGAAGCTGTCCCCTAAGTTTGTTGGGCCATATCAGATCCTCAGGAGGATCGATCCGGTGGCTTGAGATCGCCCCACCTCCCCATTTAGCAAACCTGCATAATGTATTTCACGTATTACAGCCAAGGAAGTACCTTGCAGACCCTAGTCACGTATTAAAAGTGGACAACGTGCAGATCGGATGATCTAACATAGGAAATAAAAGGAACCACGAGAGAAGCCCATCCATACCTTCTTTCCTTATAATTCAATTTTCGGGGACGAAAATTTTTCTTGTTGGGGAGATTGTAAGGACCCAGAAAATTGTATTGGAATAAAAAGGGGTTATATTTTTAAGGAATTCTGTGTATGTTTTACTTAAAATAAAAAGGAAGAAAAGTTAAGTTTAGAAGGGTATGAGATCGCCAGGGCGCGAGGACGTCGCCAGGGCGCGAAGACGTCGCCAGGGCGCGAAGACGTCGCCAGGGCGCGAGGTATGCAGGCATCGCGCGGGCGCGAGGCATGCGGGCATCGCGCGGGCACGAGAGGCATGCGGGCATTGCCAGGGCGCGAGGCATGTGGACGTGGCCAAGGCGCGAGAGTTTTGAGGGCGTCGCCAGGGAAGACATCGGTCGTCTCCCAGAGGAAGACATCGGTCGTCTCCCAGAGGAAGGACATCGGTCGTCTCGCAGAGGAAGACATCGGTCATCTTCCAGGGCGAAGGAGACATCGGTCGTTCGCCAGGATGAGTCAGCGTTGGAAAGTTGTCGCGATGGCGAGCCTCACACAGATAAAGTGGGACCCAGACTCTCAGCATGAGACGTCCTGCACGCGCGCCACGTAGGCAAAAAGGATGATTCAGAGTGGTGACATCAGAATGTTGGCATGCGCAGGAGACACTCGCGGTCGTACTGTTCAGAGCAGTGGCTGGCATGCACAAGCGACAACAGTGGCAGTACTGTTCAGAGCAGTGGTTGGCATGCACCAGAGACAACGGTGGTCGTACTGTTCAGGGCAGTGGTTCTCAGACTTCTCTGCAGAGTGGGTGTGGCAGCTGCTTTTGATGGGTGAGTTGGTTTAAGATGCAGAGACCCACTGCTGAGAGAAACAAGAAACGTCGCAGCCTTCAAAGAGAGAAAGAGTGAGTTACCTCCCTTCTCCTCCAGTTGCCTCCTTCGCGCTGCGATCCTAGCACCTTCACACGAGAGTACGACGAGCGACAGCCACCATTAGAGCACCTGGGCAGTTCTCTGCAAGTCCTTCAACCAGACGCAAAAACAGAGCCAAGGCGTTCTTCAAGTTTTGTTGGGTTTCGGAACTCTAGGTGTTTGCGCAAGTCCAGGTAAGGGAAGCTAGACTTTATTTTCAATACAAGCCATAGTTTAGCTATTTCTGAAGTAAGGGCGACGTGGTCGCCGGTTTTCGTTTTCATCTTCGTGAATGCTCTGTTTCTATGTGGTTGGGCGACGTGGTCGCCGGTTTTATATACAGACTTTGAAATACCCCGTTTTGAAACAGATCGCCGGTTTTGGCGTTGTTTGCGAAACTCTCTGTTTTTGGTGTTGCTTTGAAACTGTTGAGATTTAAATGTGATATTCGAAAACCTGAACCTTTGAAATGATTGTTGCTGTGATTGAATCATTTATTTGAGTGGAATGAATGTCTTGAATGCTGTGAATGTGAGATCAAAGCATAGTATTTTCAGGAAAGAAAATACCGTGTAAGATCGTATGTAATGTGTATTGACCTGGGGCTTGTCTAGAAGGAGATATCCTGACTCTGCTGATATAATGGAATCACGTAGATGAAGTTATTCAGTTGTGGAGAGTCGAAGGAGGTTCATACGTATGGGTGAGTTGTTCAAAAGGGAACGAGCTCAACCTGTTGTGTGGATTAACCCTGTCATGCTTGGATGGTGATGGTACTGAGATTATTTTATGCGCATAGCTGTGTAGATTCACAGCGACCCTGTGTGGATTTCACAGGGGTATGGTATGACAGGTGCAAATCTCTGGGCCTGAGTCAACGCACGAGTAAATCCGGAAGTAGTGTCAAGTGTCTTGTGTGATGAGTCAGTAGAAGTCTGACGTGTGAATGAGGAACATTGAAATTTGTTAGACACTTGGTGCTTTATGTGAAAATGAATGACTCTGGAGAATATTGTGAACTGTATGATTTCTTGGTGGTCATATGAAGGGAACGAGGAACTGATAGTTGTTACGTGGGTGATTTTGACTTGTTTCATCTTTATGATTTTAAGTTTCCTATCTAACTCTTTTTAAATGTCTAGCTTACCCTGTGTTTTTCTGTTGTATTGTGGCCTTTTCTTAAACCTGTAATGATCGTGTATAATTTACACGGGAGCAGATGATGTTGCAGGAAGTAGAGCTCTTTAGAAAATTGTCGCTGGAAGGAGATCGCCTGTTTTCTTTTCTGTTGGGTGATCGCCCCTCTTGCTGCTTTATAATAGGAGATCGCCTTTGGGAAAGGAGATCGCCCTTCTTATAGGAGATCGCCCTTCTTATAGGAGATCGCCCTTTTTGCCAGGAGATCGCCTATCGGTCTTTTGTATTGTATTTCGTTTACGTTTTTAATGAAGAAGTGATCGTTTGTATTAAACTCCCTGCGAGGAGAAACTTATTTATTTTATATAAAGAATTTGCTCACTTCAATCTATTTGTCACCTTTATTTTCGTTTTATATTTATTTTCAAAGTAATTTGGCGGGATGTTACATTAATGGTATCAGAGCAGTTCGTCCTTAGGATGACCTGAGGGCTGTGGATCCATTGTGTTTCTTCTGCTCATGAAAGTTATTTGAGTTTAAAATAACAACTATAGTGAGAGGTTTTCAAACGTTTTTGTATTGAAATTTTGTGTGTGCTTTGGTGAATATATGTTCTAACTGAAAATCTTAGTATTAAGAATGAGAAGGTCTTGATAAAGTAGTGAGGGTGCACACTCATAACTGGATCGAGATGAGTCTCAATCTTAATTCCAAAGGTTTGATGTTTAGCATATATTGAATTCTGGTGTGAGCTATCTCATTCTCTTGAGTGTCTTTGTAATTGATTGAAAATGGTTGATTGGAATGATGACTGCATACCAGTAGTTGTACTGGTGTTATGCTTGATGTTATAAGCATTATGATTCTGTTGAAGAACCCCATGCTCATGATACCAAATGATGGCCTTCACATGTTGAGCTCTCCTTGGATGTTGAAGATGGTGCGGAAGCAATGGTTGAAATGAGCAAGACCCTCCTAGGAGTGATGGTGATCTTGAAGGTGCATGAAGTGTATGAGAGTAGGGAGGTTCGGCCAACCCTTGGTGAGGTGAAGGAAAATGAAGATCAATTCCTAGAAGCTAGGAGAGAGCAAAGCTTGGCACAAATTTGGCAGCATAACTTTACTCATATTAATCTTGAAAATACAAGGTGTAGGCTACCCTTTTTATAAGCTAAAGGGTGACCACCAAGCTTAACCTAATTCTAATGAAATGTGCCACAAATGTAATGTAATTTTGGTCATATGGAACACACACACTCACACATGGCCGGCCCTAGGTGCTAGAATGTTCCAATGTGAGCACCAAGCTAGGGTACATCAAAAAGTGAGCAAGTTTTGCTTTCTACACTACACTAATCTACTAAGCTACCCCTAATGGGCCTCCAAGTAGCATGTACAAGGTCTTCTCCCTCCCATCCGTTGCTTGACTCATTTGGGTGTGAATGTGCTTGGCTATGGACCTTGTGAGAGGTCCTAGACGATCTAGGCTCCCTCCTAGAAGCTCCTCATGTAGCTCCCCGTTGTCTTGTGCTAGATGCTCTCCATGTGGTTCTAGACGGTCTAGTCTTGGCCCTTGGCTTTCATGGTGGAGTGAGCTTGGCCTCTCCATCAGTCGGCTCTCGACCTTCTGTCCTTTTGACTGCTTTGAACAAAATGACGGAGGTGGCTAGCTTGCACCAACTCCTTGATTTTATCCTTTAAGGCCTAACAATCCTCCATTGTATGGCCAAAATTACAGTGATAACGACAGTGCTTCGTCTGATCCGCAGAGTGGTCGTTCTCTTTGATGTCGTCATGAGGTTGGCATTAAGGGCCTTCTCTAGGATTCTCGACCCGTTGATAGTAAAAGGAGTGTAGCGAGTGCAACATGGTGACGTAGGAAAGTCTCTCGACTTCAGATATGGCATAGGTCTACTCTTGTCAACCTTCTTCTCGGCCTCTTACGGTGCCTGAGCTTTGGCACGGAACTCTTTCAACTCTTTTAGCTGCATGAACTTGGAAGCTCTTTACCACAACTCATCTAGGTTTGCTGTCGGCTTCTTGCATAGGTTGTCCGATAAAGGACCAGGCTTGAGCACAGTCACCATGTGATGCATGCTTAGGTTGCATATATTCTGTGCCACCTTGTCAAACCTTTCCATGACAGTTTGTAAGGATTCCATCTTCTCCCACCGAATGTTTACCAAAGCGATGGATGCGAGGTGGTGTAGACGACTTGTAGTGAACTGAGCTTCAAATTTTTTCACCAAAGTATCTAAACAATCAATGGAGCATGCCGGTAGGCAAGTGAACCAACTTAAAGTTGCTCCTTTAAGAGAATTGGGGAATACTCGGCATAACATCGCATCTTCTATAGCATACAAACTTGTTAGAATTGATGGCTAAAACAAGAGGGGGGTGAATTGTTTTTGAAAGCTTTTCGCAAATGTTTAGTTAAGAATGAATTCCTTTATCAATTCACAAAGACAAAGATCAGAGAAGCTAAAAGAAATTAAGCTTTCAAAATACGCAATAGAATATTAACCGGTTGATATTACGATATAATCGATTGATATGATTACAGAGTTAACAACAATGCTATATATCAGAATTATAACCAATTGCTAGAACAATATAACCGGTTGTTTATATTAGATACAGAAACATTAACAAGATAAACCAAGACAAAGAAAGAGAGATTTACACAAAGCAATTATACTGGTTCACTCAACCCCTGAGCTACATCCAGTTCTTCAGAAAAACCTTCTGAGTTCCACTATGTAATACACAGCAGATTACATACACAAAACAATACAAAGAAAGGATCTTTTATACCTAAGATCACACACACACTCTTTGCAACACCACACACACCTCAAGTCAGAACACCCTCTGACTTTACAGGATTTTCACACTTACAAGAATTGAAAGAATACAATATTAGGAACAAAGAAAGGAGAAGAAAACACCTCGCTGAGCAGTTCCTAGATTAATGTATTGATCAGAACATCAGCTATTTGAGCAAAATTTAAACTTTTAGCAAAAACTCTTCTCAAAACTAATTTCTCAAAACTTTTTCAAATCTCTGTAAAACTCTCTTTTGCAAGCTCTTTCTGTATCTCAAAATGCATTTCACTTTTTCTATTTATTTAAAAGATAAGAGATTCTCTATTTATAAACCTCCCAAAATGCCCGTTTGAATCTGTTAGGAAAACCAGTTGTTATTGGCAAAACATATTTTCAAGATTCAATCGATTGAAGTTTCGAAATAACCGGTTGATTTGGTTAAAGCTGTTATAAAATAGTTAAAAACCCACCAAACAGGCTAGTGAGGAACAATCGGTTAAAACAAGAAAATAACCGGTTGTTTATCACTTAGCTTTTCAAAAAAAATTTTCTCTTTTAAAATCAAGTTTGCTCAAGCTAAGGTTATGAACCAAAGACGAATAGAACAAATTCTAAAACAAAAACAAAACATCTAAACCTAATTTCATCACAACAACCAAGCCCTGCACAGATTCTTCACAGATTTGATTTATCAAAGCCTTTGTTCCAACAAAACTAACTTGTGTTAGATATGCGTCCACATGTTCATCGGGGTTGGTAGTTCCATCATACTTGTCAAGTGTGGGGTTTTTCCAGGTACTCGGCAAGGGCACCTCCATGATAGCTTCCACAAAAGAAAGGTTCATACCCAAGGTGCTTTTTGATACCGACCAAGTATTCTCTTGATAAGAACTCCTGACCTCTTTAGTTCTCGAATGGGTGTTTTGGTTTGGGGATGCTCCCCTTCTATAGTTGTTAGAATTTATGGCCTTAAACAAGAAGGGGGGTGAATTTTTTATAAAATATTTTCACAAACTTTGAAGGTATAATGAAAGCAAATGAAGAATCACAGAGAAAGAAACCAAGATATCCAAGGAACAAAGCTGTTTTAGTTTATTTCCAGAAAATCAACTGGTTATTTTTATCAACAGTTAATAAAAACAACTTAAAACTGATATAAGAGAGATTAGGGAAAGAGAGAATCACACAAACAAATTTATATTGGTTCACACTTATACCAAGAGCTACATCTAGTCCCCAAAAACCACTGGTATTCCACTTTGCAATCAAACACATATTACAAACTATACCGACCAATCCTCGGGCACCGAGAATACCTAGTGATGGTGAGCCACGTCAGCTGGGTCCCACAACATGGGCTAGAGCCACGTGGGCTGGGTCCCATAGGTAGTATGCACTAGTGGGCTGATTAGTCATCAACGCGTCGATCACCAGAGTGGAACGATGTGTCCTTGTCACGCGACAGGGTGATGAGTACTCGACAATAGGGTTCGACGAGGTGACATCAGTCCTGGGTGTTTTGAACAACAGAACTAGAACATCTAAGGTGGGTCCTGAGAGAAGACCAGTTATCAGTAAAATGCCCAGAGGTAGGGAGAGGCCTAGGTCACGAAGCATCCAAGCGTATGGCAGGGAAAACACAGTTAGGTGCAGAGTCTTGAAGGGTTTGAGTGCCTGTCAGGATTAGGGTTTCCAAGTGAAGCTACATGCATGGCACGTGAACAATGAGGGCACTTCCAAGACAGATGGTCCCAGAGATTAGGTGCATGAGGGGGTACCCAGGTGGCCATCCTGATAGAATTTGCACTCCAGTTAAGGGAAGCCTTACGCGCTAGATTACCCTAAGACTGGGTAATAGCGGCGCTACGGTATTCTTGCAGAAACCCTAAATATGGGTAGCGACACAGAAGAAACCCTAGACTATATAAAGGGTAGTAAAACACTTCACAAAGGTATGCAATTTCTAAACCTAAACTAAGATACTCAATATACTTGGTGTGCTTGCCCCAGTATTGACTTGAGCGTCGGAGTGCAAACGGCCTCTAAGGCGCCTCTTTCTGTCTTTGCAGGTGCTGGTTGTTTCGATACAGTGAAGCGTAACCTAAGGAGAGGGAAGGAGGCGTGAGATTGTCATAGAGTCAACCGATAGGAGAGTCAACTGGCAAGAAAATTTGGCGCCCACCGTGGGGCTGATATAAAACAAGGTCCCATACACAAGCGAAAAGAGGAAAATCTAGAGGCATGAGGAATACTAGACAAGGATTTGTCCCACCAAATGGGGGTGAAGGCGTCACCATGCAACAACTCATGGAAACGATGCGCGCCCTCCAGGAGAAGGTGGCAAAATCTAGGGCGGATCAGGCACGTATGCAGATGGACCTGGCCGCATTACATGCCAAGAACGAAGAGGAGCTGCACAGGGCGAATGAGAAATTGCACATGAATCTGCGTAATTTGCAGCAGACAGGGGATCGCGTAGTGGATGATCGAGCCCCGCCTACACCACCTAGGGCGTTCCCAATGCCCTTCTCCCAAGCAATCATGGACATCGTGGTCCCAGCCACCTTCGTGGGCCCTAAAACTGTTTTCACAGGGGTCGAGGACCCAGAGGCGCATCTCATAGTATTCCACACTCAGATGATGCTGTTAGGAGGTTCAGATGCAATGCATTGCAAACTCTTCATGACCACGTTGATGGGGACAGCGCTGGAATGGTTCATTAGCCTGCCTGAGGGACACATAACGTCCTTCGCGCAGTTTTCCACACTGTTCAAGGAGCAGTACATTGTCAATCGGGCTCCCCCCCAGTGTCGTATGACCTTTTTGATGTAAGGCAGTATCAAGGAGAGTCCCTAAGGGATTATCTAAACCGATTTGGAGCAATGGTGGTGAGGCTACACACCGAGGACGAGGATATGGTGGTGCACGCCTTCAAGAAGTGAATACTGCCAGGACCTTTTAGTGAATTGTTCATCAGATATCGCCCCAAGACTTTTGGTGATATTAGGCGTCGCGCCGTCGCTCACATCACAGCTGAGGGGGAACTCAATGAGAAACACGAGAGTGTGGCCCCCTCATGATCACGGGTTCCCAGTCGTCCACAACCCATGCAGGTGCACGAGGCGACGACGGAGAAGAGGGCGCAGGGTAAGTAGAAACCCTACGAGGCTAGGAAGCCCCAAACCAGGGCACGCGCAAAGGAGGATGTGCCCCCAGACATAACTTCCTGGTAGAGCTGAAGGAACTGATCCATATTCCTAACGTAGCGGAAAGACTGAAGGTGCCCCCAAAGATAGAAAAAAGGTTGGGTCCCAATAAGAACGCATGGTGTGAATTCCATCAAGCGTTTGGGCTTCCCATCTGCAACTGTTTGGCCCTAGGTCATCAGTTGGATGAGTTGGTCAAGAGTGGTTTCTTGAATGACTACCTACGGGAGTCACAAAGGGGAGAGGTGGTAGTGACCCCAAGAACTGACTAGGGGCACAAGGTGCCCATACATGGCGAGATCCACACCATCTCAGGAGGATTCTCGGGAGGAGGGTGCACCTCATCACAACACAAGAAGTACGCACGATCAGTGATGGCAGTTGAGGCACATGAGGAGGACCACTTCCCAGATGTTGACCTCGCGTCCATGAAGGCAGATCGCCTGGATGTTGTCCCTCATGACAATGATCCAGTGGTGATATCGGTGGTTACCGTGGGAAGAAGGGTGCATCGGGTCCTTGTTGATCAAGGAAGTTCAGCCGATGTAATGTTCTAGTCCACCTTCAACAAGCTATAGTTGTCTCCAGACCAGTTAAGACCTTATACTGGTTGCTTTTATGGGTTTGTTGGAGACTAGGTCGAAGTGCGGGGACATATAGAACTGAGGACCACCTTCACAGATGGAGTGGCCTCCTGTACAGAGAACATCAGGTACCTTGTCGTGAATGCCCCTCAGCTTACAACATATTACTGGACAGGCTAGCCCTGAACAGACTAAGGGCGATGGCGTCGACAAGGCACATGAAGATGAAGTTGCCTTCTATGATAGGAGCAGTGATCACCATCAGGTCAGATCAGAAGGAGGCGAAGAAATGTTATGAAAATAGCCTCAAAACAAGAAGAGGAGTGTGCACAGTGACCACCCAACCACCAGGTGGAGAGTGCATCCTTGCTGACCTGCCCCGAGGAGGAGTCGGGGTCCTACGAGCAGAGGTCGCCCGGGAGAGATAACCTGAGCCAGCCGAAGACGTAGTGGAGAGGGAGATTGGAGGCAAGGTATTCAAGCTGGGAAAATCCTTGTGCCAAGACACACAGGACCAAATTGTGGGAGTCATAGAGTGGCACTTGGATACCTTCGCTTGGTCTGCCTCAGACATGCCAGGCATCGACCAAATTTTTTGTGTCATTGCTTGGCGCTGAATCCCCAGATCAGACCTGTCCGTTAGAGGAGAAGGAAATTCAATGAAGAGAGGAGACAAGTGATCAAGGAGGAGATGCAGAAGTTGCTGAGGGCTGGTCATATACGGGAAATTCAATATCTTGAATGGCTAGAAAACGTTGTGTTGGTGAAGAAAGCCAATGGGAAGTGGAGGATGTGTGTGGACTTCACTGACCTCAACAAGGCATGCACAAAGGACTCTTATCCTCTGCGAAGTATTAATGCGTTGGTAGAGAGGAGACAGGTGATCAAGGAGGAGACGCAGAAGTTGCTGAGGGCTGGTCATATACGGGAAATTCAATATCTTGAATGGCTAGAAAACGTTGTGTTGGTGAAGAAAGCCAATGGGAAGTGGAGGATGTGTGTGGACTTCACTGACCTCAACAAGGCATGCACAAAGGACTCTTATCCTCTGCGAAGTATTAATGCGTTGGTAGATAGTGCCTCAGGCTGCAAGCTGCTCAGTTTCCTGGATGCTTTTCCTATTTACAACCAGATCAAGATGCATCCCATGGATGAGTGCAAGACAGCATTCATGACCGAGCTGTCTTGCTACTGTTACACAGTCATGCCATTTGGGTTGAAGAATGCAGGTGCTACCTACCAAAGGCTGATGGACAAGGTCCTCGCGATAGGACGCAATGTGCAGGCCTACGTGGATGATATGGTGGTGACGTCGTAGGTGAAGGATCAGCACGTTGCTAATTTGGAGGAGCTATTCACTATGATAGCTAAGTACAGGCTGAAGTTGAACCCAGAGAAGTGTGTTTTTGGGGTGGAAGCAGACAAGTTTCTAGGCTTCTTGCTCACTAAGCATGGGATAGAAGCTAATCCAGATAAATGCACCGCAATCCTTGCCATGAGAAGCCCGACGTCGGTAAAGGAGGTTCAGCAGTTGACAGGTCGGATGACTGTTCTCTCCAGATTCGTATCAGCTGGGGGAGATAAAGGCCACCCCTATTTTCAGTGCTTGAGGAGGAACAACAGGTTCTTGTGGACCAAGGAGTGTGAGGAAGCATTCCTCAAGCTGGAAGAATACCTAGCCAGTCCACCAGTGTTGTGCAAACCACAGCTTGGCACCCTACTGCGCTTGTATTTCGCAGTCACTGAGAGGGTAGTGAGCTCAGTTCTTATGCAGGAGCAAGACCAAATTCAGAAGCCCATCTATTTTGTTAGCAAAGTGTTGCAAGGGCCTGAGGTGAGATACCAAGCCCTAGAGAAGGCAGCACTGGCCATGGTGTTCTCTGCAAGAAGGCTTCGTTATTACTTTCAGAGTTTTACAGTGGTGGTGATGACAGACCTGCCCATTCATATGGTTTTGCAAAAGCCAGATGTAGCAGGAAGGATGGTGCGATGGGCAGTATGAACCTAGAGGTCCAATCAAAGGCCAAGTTTATGCCGATTTTGTAGCCGAGCTGTCCTTGGCGGAAACCCAACAGGGCAAGCCTGACTTCAGATGGGTACTCTTAGTAGATGGGTCTTCTAATCAACAAGGCAGCGGAGCTGGGGTGATCTTGGAAGGACCAAAGGGGCTGTTAATTGAGCAGGATCTGCGGTTCGCTTTCAAGGCCATCAACAATCAGGTAGAGTACGAGGCCCTAATCGCTGGAATGTTGTTGGCCAAGGAGATGGGTTCGCAGAGTCTTCTAACAAAAAGTGACTCCTTATTGGTCACGGGCCAAGTGGCGGGAGAGTACCAAGCCAAAGACCCTTAGATGGCCTCCTACCTAAAATATGTCCAAGTGTTAAAGAGTTCATTTGCAACTTTCAAGTTGGTGCATGTCCCCAGAGAGCAGAATGCCCGAGCCGACTTGTTAGAAAAACTCACGAGCTCGGGCAAGGGGGACAGGCAGAGGACAGTCATCCAGGAGACCCTAAGGACACCTCGCACCTATACGGCTGACAATCTGGTAGGAGTCCATCAGATTAGCAAGTTAGATGGTGGGAAGAGGATTCATCGGTCATTGACCCAAGAGACATTGAAGAAGCCAAGGGTCAACGCGTATTCGACGTTGGAGGAAGAGTTGTCGCAAGTCTGCCTGGTGCAGAAGGGAGAAACGTGGATGACGCCTTACAAGCGCTACTTGGCTGATGGGATGTTGCCAATGGAGCCAACGGAGGCGAGAAAAATAAAGAAGAACTTGACCAAGAATACACTCATTGATGGGGAGTTGTACAGGCATGGGTTTACCCACCCTATTATGGTGTGTGTGCATGGTGAGCAGTGCACGCAAATAATGGCGGAGCTCCATGAAGGAATATGTAGGAGCCACATTGGAGGTCGTGCTCTGGCATCCAAGGCCTTTCGTGCAAGGTACTACTGGCCAACCATGAGGGAAGATTGCACGAAGTATGCGCAGCAGTGCAAGCACTGTCAACTACATGCTGATTGGCACAAGGCGCCGCCAGAAGAGCTTAGGTCGATATATAGCCCTTGGCCATTCCACAGATGGGGAATTGATATTCTAGGGCCCTTCCCTTTGGCTGTGCGGCAGATGAAGTATCTCGTGGTTGCCGTAGAATACTTTACGAAGTGGATAGAGGCCGAGCCAGTAACACAAATCACAACCCATAAGATCCAGCATTTCGTGTGGAAGAACATAGTATGTCGCTATGGTGTACCCAAGCGCTTGGTATCTGATAATGGCACTTAGTTTGCAAGCCAACAGTTGGGGAAGTTATGCACAAAGTTGGAAATCAAACAGGTGTTTTCATGAGTCGAGCATCCTCAGACTAATCGGCAGGTTGAGTCAGCCAACCGAGTCCTACTCAGAGGACTGAATAGAAGGCTAGAGAAAGCCAAGGGGACTTGGACTGAGGAAGTTCCCAGAATTGTGTGGGCTTACCATACTACTCCTCAGTCCACCACCAAGGAGACACCCTTCAGCTTGATGTATGGTTCGGACGCTATGATCCCTGTTGAGATCCAGGAGAGCTCGCCACACTTCCAGAATTTTGTGGCTGAGGAGTCCAACGAAGAAAGAAAGGTGAACCTGGACCTCTTAGATGAAGTAAGGGAAGAAGCGGGAATCAAAGTCGAAGCATTGAAAAGAAGGGTTGAGCTCAAGCACAGTTCCAAGTTGAGAGCTCGGCAGTTCCAGGTCGCCGACTTGGTAATGCTAAAGGCATCTCCCTACCAGATAGAGAACAAGTTGTCCCCCAAGTGGACTGGTCCCTTTAGAGTGACAGAGGCCCTGGGAAATGGGGCGTACAGACTCGAGACTTTAGAGGGTGGGTCGATTCCTTGTACATGGAATGCGACTCACCTTAAATTTTATTTCAGTTAAGATGTAACATTGTATACAGTTTAGGGGACACTCTTTTTTCCCTTCTAAGGGTTTTTCATGAGGTCACCCAATAAAATTTTCAGTTAAGATATATTCTTGAATGTTTTGTACAATGTAGTTAAGAACCTGCCACTTGGGGTTAGAGGTCTCGAAAGTGGGAAGGTAGATTCGTAAAGAACACCTCCTCTTCGAGTGAGAAAGCCCAAGTTGAACAGAAGGGTTCGCCAGTTAAATCCTCCCTCGCCTAGGGGCGATGAGAGGTCAGCTAAGAACCTGTCACTTGGGGTTAGAGGTCTCGAAAGTGGGAAGGTAGGTTCGTAAAGAACACCTCCTCTTCAAGTGAGAACGCCCAAGTTGAACAGAAGGGTTTGACAGTTAAATCCTCCCTCGCCTATGGGCGATGAGAGGTTAGTTAAGAGCCTGTCACTTGGGGTTAGAGGTCTCGAAGGTGGGAAGGTAGGTTCGTAAAGAACACCTTCTCTTCGAGTGAGAACGCCCAAGTTGAACAAAAGGGTTCGCCAGTTGAATCCTCCCTCGCCTATGGGCGATGAGAGGCAGTTAAGACTCGTCAGCTTAGGTTAGAAGTCTCGGAAGCGGGAAAGGAAGGTTCACAGAGAACGCCTCCCCTTTCAAGTGAGAACACCAAGGGCGACTCATACCAGCGAAATCCCCCCTTGTCTCGAGCAAGCAGAGGTCAGTGAATACAAAGCGAGGTGAATACAAATCGGTGTTAGAAGTCTCGAACGGGTAAAGGGAGGGTTCATGTAGGACACCTTCTCCTCGAGTGAAAGCACCCAAGTCGAATAGCAGAGTTTGCCAATGAGAACAACACATGCCTATAGGTGATGAGAGGTCAGCCAAGAAATAACATGTGTGTTAGAAGTCTCGAAGTGGAAGAGAGGGGTTCGTAGAGGACGCCTGTAACATCCCGCCAAAATACTATTCATATTTATATAATGAAAATAAAAGTAACAAATAGATTGAAGTGAATAAAATTATATATATGTAATTAAAGTTTCTCCTCACAGGGAGTTTAATACAAATACGATCACTTTTCCATTAAAACATAAACAAAATACAATACAATAGAAAGATAGGCGATCTCCTGACAGAAGGGTGATCTCCTATTAGAAGGGCGATCTCCTATCATATAGGCGATCTCCTATCAGAAAGCAGCAAAAGGGGTGATCTCCCAACGGAAATAGAAAACAGGCGATCTCCTTCCAGCGAATATTCACTAAGGAGCTTTACATCCTGCAACATCATCTGCTCCCGTGTAAATTATACACGATCATTACAGGTTTAAGAAAAGGCCAAACACAACACAAAGGAAACACAGGGTAAGCTAGACATTTAAAAAGAGTTAGATATGAACTTTGAAATCAAGGTAAAACAAATTCAAGATACCCACGTAAAACTATAGAGTTTCTCATTCCCTTCACCTGATCGCCAAGAAATCACACACTTTACAATATTTTCAAGAGTCATTCTATTTCACAAAATGCATCAAGTGTCTATCAATTCAATGTTCCTCATTTCTCACGTCAGACTACCACTGACTCAGCACACAAGACACTTGACACTACTTCCGGAAGACTCGTGCATTGATTAGACTCAAAGATCTGCACCTGTCATACTAAACAGCTGTAATGTTTCCCCAGCTATGCGCATCCACACAATCTCGATCTCAAGTTCATCATTCTCACAGTATGACAGGGTTAATCCATGGAACAGGCCGAGCTCGTTCTGTTTCACACGACTCACCCATTCCTATGAACCTCCTTCGACTCTCACCAACTGAGTAACTTCCTCTATGGGATTCCATTATCTCAGCAGAGTCAGGATATCTCATTAGGAATCACCGATCAATGCACATCCTACACGATCTTACACGGTATTTTCTTTCCTGAAAATACTATGCCTCGATCCCACATTCACCACATTCAACACATCACATAACACTTAAAGGAATGATTTCAATCACAGCAAAACTCAATCCAAGGTTCTTATTTTCGAATATCTCATTTAAATCTCAAACAGTTTCAAAGCAACACCAAAAACAGGGAGTTCGCAAACAACGCCAAAACCGGCGATCTGGTTCAAAAACAAGGTATTTCGAAGTCTGTATATAAAACCGGCGACCACGTCGCCCAAACACATATAAACAGAGCATTCACGAAGATGAAAACGAAAACCGGCGACCACGTCGCCCTCACTTCAGAAACAGCTAATCTATGACTTGTATTGAAAATGAAGGCTAGCTTCCCTTACCTGGACTTGCGTAAAACACCAGGAGCTCCGAAACCCAACGAAGCTTAAAGAATGCCTTGGCTCTGTTTTTGCGTCTGGTTTGAAGGACTTGCAGAGAACCTCCCAGGTGTTTTAATGGTGACCGTCGCTCGTCGTGCTCTTGCGTGAAGGTGCCAGAATCGCAGCGCGAAGGAGAGAATGGAGGAGAAAGGAGGTAAACTCACTCTTTCGCTCTTGAACAACTGCAACGTTCCCTTCTCTCAGAAGTGGGTTTTTGCATCTTAAACCAGCTTGTCCACAAAAGCAGCTGCCTCCACCCACTCTGCAGAGAAGTCTGAGTGTACGTTTCTCTGAACAGTACGACCATGTTTGTCTCTTGCGCATGCCAACCACTGCCCTGAACAGTACAACCACTGTTGTCTCTTCTGCATGCCAACCACTGCCCTGAACAGTACGACCGCGAGTGTCTCTTCTGCATGCCAACATTCTGATGTCACTATTCTGAACCACCCTTTTTGTCTACGTGGCGTGCGTGCAGTACGTTTCATGCTGGGAGTCTGGGTCCCACCTTCTCTGTGTGCAACTCGACATCGCGCGATAACCTTTCGTCGATGACCTCTCGCGCGCGAAGACAATCCACCGATGACCTCTCGCGCGAAGGCTATCCACCGATGACCTCTCGCGCGAAGGCTATCCACCGATGCCCTCTCGCGCGAAGGCAATCCACCGATGCCCTCTCGCGCGAAGGCAATCCACCGATGCCTCATCCTGGAGGACGACCGATGTCTCCCCCTGGAAGGTGCCCGCATGCCTCGCGCCCTGATGATGCCCGCATGCATCGCGCCCTGGCGACGTCCACATGCCTCGCGCGCCCTGGCGACGTCCTCATGCCCCTCGCGCCCTGGCGCTCATGTGTAGCAGACGTTCGGCGATCATGTACTACTAGGCGATCTCATAGTCTTCCAAACTACACTTTCCTTCCTTTTTATTTTAAATAAAAACATACTTAGAATCCATTTAAAATATATCTCTTTTTATTCCAATTAAATTTTTACAGGTCCTTACATTCTCCCCAACAAGAAAAATTTTCGTCCTCGAAAATTGAATTACAAGGAAAAGAGATATGGATAGGCTTCTCTCATGGGTTCTCCTAACTCCCAAGTTGAATCACCCGATCTCTCATCCCACACCACTTTCACCATGCTTATGGTCTTGTCTCTGAGCTATTTACTTTGCCTATCGTCAATCCTGACTGGTTTCGCATTCAAAGGACAAGTCATCCCTGATCGGCACATCGTCCACTTCCAGCACATGACTAGGGTCTGCCATGTACTTCCTCAGCTGTGACACGTGAAGGGCATTATGCAGATTTGCTAATTGGGGGGTAGGGCGATCTCGTAAGCCACTGGACCAATCCTCCTTAAGATCCGATATGGTCCCACGAATTTAGGAGGCAGCTCCTTTGATTCGATAGCTCGTCCTACACCCTTGGCTGGTGTTCCTCTCATAAAGACATGATCTCCCGCAGCAAACTCCAAAGGTCTTCTCCTCATTGCCAACATCGTCACTGCCTCTACAAGAGTTATTATCCTTGTCCTCATGAGCGACATAGAGTGGCTCCCTCAAAGTTACTCTCTTCATATTTTCCAGATCCACAAGGGTTTCCCAACCAAACGATTCTCGTTCACCTTCTTAGCAACTTCAACTTTGGGGATGGATGATGATTCACTTTCTAAGGTAGAGTAATCCGGTGAAGATCCATCTACTACCGACATTAGCTGCAGTCACAACACCTTCCCGCCACTCGTCATACCACCAGGCATACAATGCTGATTCAACTCAAGAGGGCGACCTGAATGGCATTCAGGAGAGCATGGCTTGACTGTTAAGCGGTCTGAACCTCGCATACCCAAATAAATCAGCGTCTGCCACCCTAAACAAAGAGACTCATTCCTCTAGTTTCTGCGTTACCTCTTTATCAAGCAACTCATCGTACTGGACTTCCAGCAGCCTTGGAGACACACTCCAGACTTTTCATCTAAATCAGCATTCTGCAACTTCACCATCACGCCAGCGTACCCCTATACTAGCACCGACCTGGAAGAACAGATACAGCTGACAATGCAGCATTGTTTCTAAAATCATAAACGAAACGCTGACCACCACAACCGCCCATCTAAAGGATTAGCTGCAAATCCCATCTCATTAGAAACACAAGGCACGGAAAGTTCTGCTTCCACCTCCAACTTTCTGCAATTTACTAACATTGCTAGAAGAACTCAACATCATCATAATACGGCTTACCCTTATTCTATCCATAGCCATTTCCTCCTTCTCTTCTACGTTCACAGGCAGAACTGCATCCTCATTTGTCAAGTTCAGGGGACTTACTGCATCAGGAGCCTTAAATCTCAACCCACCATTTCCATACTCATCTTCCAAATCACGATTCACAAAACAGCATCCATTCTGCGTGAAGCTTTCTCTCTTATCCCAGTAACTTTTCTACTTGGTATTTTTCAGCAAATTTCTCTGGCTAAAAGAACTTTAGACATAAATACAATACCTCCTCTTTCCTTTTAAGCTTGTGGTTAAGCTAGAGTCATCTCATGCTGTTTCATCGACATAAACATCTCCCAAGCTTCAAATAAAAGAAAATTCATTCTTTCATTCTTGGAACTTAACCCCGGTACTTCCCATGGATACACATGCTTAAGTCCTTAAACCCTCAACATTCAGCTTATATACTCTCCATAACTTATATGTAGCTGAAACTAAACCTTGGTACAACTAAATCTAACTTACACTTGCTTCTTTAATTCCATCTACCCAGCTGGAACCATGATGTAGGGAGCCATGGACGCTGGTCCAGCTCTAGGTACCAAAACAATAGAGAATTCCATCTCTCTCTTAGGAGGTAGTCCAGGTATTCCTTCTGGGACTACATCCATGAAATCCTTCACCACATGTATACAACCCATAACTTCATCACTCTTCGCTTCCCCCCCTTGAGCTAGGATCACAAGGTACGACGCCCCTTCTAACAACCCCGACCATACACACTGAGCAGATATCATATCTGACTCTCGGAGGCTCGGAAACACCACGTTCTGCCTACTGAAATCTATGAGAATGTGATTGGCAGATAGCCAATCCATCCCCAGGATAACATCCAGATCCTGAAGAGGTAGGCAGATCAAATTTACTTTGAATCTGCGTCCCTCTACTATCACTGGACATTCGGGGCAAACTGTAGAGGTCAACACCTGTCCTGACGCAGGTGTAGGGACCAACAGTTCAAACGGTAACTCCTTCACTAGAAGGCCCAACTCGGCTACACACAGGCTTGACACAAAGGAGTGTGTCGCTCCAGAATCAAACAAAATTCTAACGTATCTACCAGCTATAAACAAGCACCTTGTACTAGGTTACCTGACTGAGATGCTTCCGCTCCAGACAGGGCAGACACTCTCCCTGCTGCCTGAGGTCTGCTGCCTTCGTTCCTCAACTGCTGGGAAACACTGGGTTGAGTCGCACTATACCCGTTAGGACACTCTCTAGCAAGGTGTCCCATCTTTCGGCAGATGTAGCATTTTCTCCCTGAATTCCTCTTGGGGCACCCGTTGACGTTAGGTGGCCCATCACAACGGAAACATCTTGGTTTCCATGGTTGTTGCTGCTGAAACTGGGGCGGAACTGCTCCTGCCCGATGTGGTAGAGGTCTCGCATAAGGCTTGCTTTGTGGGTGCTGCACCTTGGCCTTCCCACTGGAGGGACCCCCTGGGTGTGATCTGATTACTCTGGAATCACTCCTCTCCAGGGTCTCCACCACCTTCGCCTTCTCTACTAAGGCACGAAACTCCTTGATCCACGGATCTGCTTGATCAGGGGTAGCATTCCCACGGAACTTGGGTGGGTTGTGCCTCATGAATTCGGTCAGTCCCATCTGTTCCTGAGGCTGACCGACGTGGGAAGCTGTTTCAGTCGACCGAGCCGTTTCCCAATGATGCATTACAGCCTGATGAATCTGAGCCATTACCGTATTCTGTTGTTGGATAGCACTCGCCATCATCTCTATAGCCTTGGCAATCTGGCCCATTTCTGAAGAAGGTTGGGGAGGGGTAGGAGGTTTACTTGCCATCACTCTTCGTTTCAGATTGTGAAACTATGGGTTTCTATATTCCCTACAACTACAAGAATGAAATCGATAAGAAATCAATTCATTCAAGGGGTAATAGCTAGACCTTACAAAGGTCAGCCCCTCAAAGTCATTTAGAATTTGAGTTCATCAACAGGATCATAATGCTTATAACATCAAGCATAACACCAGAACAACTACTGGTATGCAGTCATCAATCCAATCAACCATTTTCAATCAATTACAAAGACACTCAAGAGAATGAAATAGCTCACACCAGAATTCAATATATGTTAAACATCAAACCTTTGGAATTAAGATTGAGACTCATCTCGATCCAGTTATGAGTGTGCACCCTCACTACTTTATCAAGACCTTCTCATTCTTAATACTAAGATTTTCAGTTAGAGCATATATTCACCAAAGCACACACAAAATTTCAATACAAAAACGTTTGAAAACCTTTCACTATAGTTGTTATTTTAAACTCAAATAAATTTCATGGGCAGAAGAAACACAATGGATCCACAGCCCTCAGGTCATCCTAAGGACGAACTGCTCTGATACCATTAATGTAACATCCCGCCAAAATACTATTCATATTTATATAATGAAAATAAAAGTAACAAATAGATTGAAGTGAATAAAATTATATATATGTAATTAAAGTTTCTCCTCACAGGGAGTTTAATACAAATACGATCACTTTTCCATTAAAACATAAACAAAATACAATACAATAGAAAGATAGGCGATCTCCTGACAGAAGGGTGATCTCCTATTAGAAGGGCGATCTCCTATCATATAGGCGATCTCCTATCAGAAAGCAGCAAAAGGGGTGATCTCCCAACGGAAATAGAAAACAGGCGATCTCCTTCCAGCGACAATTCACTAAGGAGCTCTACATCCTGCAACATCATCTGCTCCCGTGTAAATTATACACGATCATTACAGGTTTAAGAAAAGGCCAAACACAACACAAATGAAACACAGGGTAAGCTAGACATTTAAAAAGAGTTAGATATGAACTTTGAAATCAAGGTAAAACAAATTCAAGATACCCACGTAAAACTATAGAGTTTCTCATTCCCTTCACCTGATCGCCAAGAAATCACACACTTTACAATATTTTCAAGAGTCATTCTATTTCACAAAATGCATCAAGTGTCTATCAATTCAATGTTCCTCATTTCTCACGTCAGACTACCACTGACTCAGCACACAAGACACTTGACACTACTTCCGGAAGACTCGTGCATTGATTAGACTCAAAGATCTGCACCTGTCATACTAAACAGCTGTAATGTTTCCCCAGCTATGCGCATCCACACAATCTCGATCTCAAGTTCATCATTCTCACAGTATGACAGGGTTAATCCATGGAACAGGCTAAGCTCGTTCTGTTTCACACGACTCACCCATTCCTATGAACCTCCTTCGACTCTCACCAACTGAGTAACTTCCTCTATGGGATTCCATTATCTCAGCAGAGTCAGGATATCTCATTAGGAATCACCGATCAATGCACATCCTACACGATCTTACACGGTATTTTCTTTCCTGAAAATACTATGCCTCGATCCCACATTCACCACATTCAACACATCACATAACACTTAAAGGAATGATTTCAATCACAGCAAAACTCAATCCAAGGTTCTTATTTTCGAATATCTCATTTAAATCTCAAACAGTTTCAAAGCAACACCAAAAACAGGGAGTTCGCAAACAACGCCAAAACCGGCGATCTGGTTCAAAAACAAGGTATTTCGAAGTCTGTATATAAAACCGGCGACCACGTCGCCCAAACACATATAAACAGAGCATTCACGAAGATGAAAACGAAAACCGGCGACCACGTCGCCCTCACTTCAGAAACAGCTAATCTATGACTTGTATTGAAAATGAAGGCTAGCTTCCCTTACCTGGACTTGCGTAAAACACCAGGAGCTCCGAAACCCAACGAAGCTTAAAGAATGCCTTGGCTCTGTTTTTGCGTCTGGTTTGAAGGACTTGCAGAGAACCTCCCAGGTGTTCTAATGGTGGCCGTCGCTCGTCGTGCTCTTGCGTGAAGGTGCCAGAATCGCAGCGCGAAGGAGAGAATGGAGGAGAAAGGAGGTAAACTCACTCTTTCGCTCTTGAACAACTGCAACGTTCCCTTCTCTCAGAAGTGGGTTTTTGCATCTTAAACCAGCTTGTCCACAAAAGCAGCTGCCTCCACCCACTCTGCAGAGAAGTCTGAGTGTACGTTTCTCTGAACAGTACGACCATGTTTGTCTCTTGCGCATGCCAACCACTGCCCTGAACAGTACAACCACTGTTGTCTCTTCTGCATGCCAACCACTGCCCTGAACAGTACGACCGCGAGTGTCTCTTCTGCATGCCAACATTCTGATGTCACTATTCTGAACCACCCTTTTTGTCTACGTGGCGTGCGTGCAGTACGTTTCATGCTGGGAGTCTGGGTCCCACCTTCTCTGTGTGCAACTCGACATCGCGCGATAACCTTTCGTCGATGACCTCTCGCGCGCGAAGACAATCCACCGATGACCTCTCGCGCGAAGGCTATCCACCGATGCCCTCTCGCGCGAAGGCTATCCACCGATGCCCTCTCGCGCGAAGGCAATCCACCGATGCCCTCTCGCGCGAAGGCAATCCACCGATGCCTCATCCTGGAGGACGACCGATGTCTCCCCCTGGAAGGTGCCCGCATGCCTCGCGCCCTGATGATGCCCGCATGCATCGCGCCCTGGCGACGTCCACATGCCTCGCGCGCCCTGGCGACGTCCACATGCCTCGCCGCCCTGGCGACGTCCACATGCCTCGCGCGCCCTGGCGACGTCCTCATGCCCCTCGCGCCCTGGCGCTCATGTGTAGCAGACGTTCGGCGATCATGTACTACTAGGCGATCTCATAGTCTTCCAAACTACACTTTCCTTCCTTTTTATTTTAAATAAAAACATACTTAGAATCCATTTAAAATATATCTCTTTTTATTCCAATTAAATTTTTACAGGTCCTTACAACGCCCCCCACTCGAGTGAGGACACTAGGGTTAAATGAGGTGGCTCATCACTTAAATCCTCTTTAGCGCGGTGTAACGAGAGGTGGTGTGGTCTCTTATCCTAGAGAGGAATTACACTCATTAGCTTTTATCAAAGTTAAGCGTTCTACATGCGAGGCGTCAAAGTTGTTAGCTAAGTACGCTAAAGTGTCCAAACAACCACTGAATACCAAAGATGCAAGTTGTGCAAAGAAAATATGAAGCGTCAATGCAAGTAAGTTGGTCAAGACAGTTAAATGTGTAAGGACCTGTAAAATTAAATTGGAATAAAAGGGTATATTTTAAATGAATTCTAAGTATGTTTTTCTTTAAAATAAAAAGGAAAGAAAGTGTAGCTTAGAAGACTATAAGATTTCCTTGTTAGTACAAAATCGTCGGTCGCCTAGACTACACGTGATCGCCAGGGCGCGAGGCATGCGGGCATAGTCTTCGCGCGAGAGGTCATCGGTGGATAGTCTTCGCGCGAGAGGTCATCGGTGGATAGTCTTCGCGCGAGAGGTTATCGGTGGATAGCCTTCGCGCGAGAGGTCATCGGTGGATAGTCTTCACGCGAGAGGTCATCGGTGGATAGCCTTCGCGCGAGAGGTTATCGGTGGATAGCCTTCGCGCGAGAGATCATCGGTGGATAGTCTTCACGCGAGAGGTCATCGGTGGATAGCCTTCGCGCGAGAGGTCATCGGTGGATAGTCTTCGCGCGAGAGGTCATCGGTGGATAGTCTTCGTGCCAGTGGTCATCAGTGAAAGGTTATCGCGTGATGTCGAGTTGCACACAGAGAAGGTGGGACCCAGACTCCCAGCATGAAACGTCCTGCACGCACGCCACGTAGACAAAAAGGGTGGTTCAGAATAGTGACCTCAGAGTGTTAGCCTGCGCAGAGGCACGCTTAGTCGTACTGTTCAGTGCAGCGTACACGCAAACTTCCCTGCAGAGTGGCTGGTGGCAGCGGCTTTTGTGGACAAGTTAGTTTAAGATGCAAAAACCCACTTTTGAGAGAAAGGAACGTTGCAGTGGTTCAAGAGCGAAAGAGTGTGTTTGCCTCCCTTCTTCTCCTTTTCTCTCCTTCGCACTGCGATTCAGGCACCTTCACCCAAAAGTACGACGAGCGACGGCTACCATTAGAGCACCTGGGAAGTTCTCTGCAAGTCCTACAAACCAGACGCAAAAACAGAGTGAAAGCATCTTTTAAGCTTCTTTGGGTTTTGGAGTTCTTGGTGTTTTGCGCAAGTCCAGGTAAGGGAAGCTAGCTTTATTTCAATAAAAGCCGTAGAATTGCTGTTTTCTGAAGTGAGGGCGACGTGGTCGCCGGTTTCATATTCTGTTTCGTTGATGCTCTGTTCTATGTGTTTGGGCGACGTGGTTGCCGGTTTTAAATACAGATTTCGAACTCCCCTGTTTTTGTGTTGTTAGAAGCTGTTTGAGATTTAAAGGTGGAATGCATGTGATACTCGAAAATCTGAACCTTTGAAATGATTGTTGCTGTGATTTGAATCATTCATTTGAGTGGTATGATGTTTTGAATGTTGTGAATGTGGGATCAAGACATAGTATTTTCAGGAAAGGAAATACCGTGTAAGATCGTGTGTAGGTGTATTGACTAGGGGCTTGTCTAGAAGGAGATATCCTGACTCTGCTGATATAATGAAATCACATAGATGAAGTTATTCAGTTGTGGAGAGTCGGAGGAGGTTCATATGAATGGGTGAGTCGTGTGAAAAAGAACGAGCTCGGCCTGTTATATGAATTAACCCTGTCATACCGGGAGAGTTAATGACATTGAGATTATATATGCGCATGGCTGTGTGGATTTCACAGCGACCCTGTGTGGATTTCACAGTGGTATGGTATGACAAGTGCAAATCTCTGAGCCTGAGTCAACGCACGAGTCAATCCGGAAGTAGTGTCATGTGTCTATGCATTTTGAGTCAGTGGAAAGTCTGACGTGTGAATCTTGAATACTGAAAGTAGCAAATGGACACTTGACGAGTATGTGGAATATGGCAATGTTGATGGTTGTAATTGATATGGATCATGAATGGTGTGAAGTTTTATGTTTACTATTGATTTAAAAGCTTTTAAAACATCTAGCTTACCCCTTTCTTTTGTATTGCTCTGTGGCTGTTTTCTCTTAAACTGTGATGATCGTGTATTTTGCACGGGAGCAGACGAGGTTGTAGGTGGTAGAGCTCCTCAGTGAGTGGTCGCCGGGAGGAGATCACCCATATATATTTCTGTTAGGCGATCACCCCTTTTTATGTTGTCTGATGGGAGATCGCCCTTTTCTGATAGGAGATCGCCTTTTCCTGATGGGAGATCGCCTATCCTGTTGGGGAATCGCCTGTTTTTATGTATTTTGTTGTATTTAGTTTACGTTTTTGGAAACCGGCAGATTATGTATTAAACTCCCTACGAGGAGAAAACTTCATTACATATATATATATAATTATGTTCACTTCAACATTATTATTTTATCTCTACTTCATTTTATAATTATGCAATGAAATTGGCGGGATGTTACAAAATGCACAAAGTTAAATAGTATTAGATTGGAAGAGTAATTACAAAAGGGTGATTACAAGAAGTCCAACTATGGAATATAGCTGCTCAAGAGACCTATCTGGGCACTATTTGCCCGTTGACTACTTACATAGATACAGAGAAAGGCGAGAGGTCCATCTCAGGATGCATGCAGGCAACCTGAGCAAGGGCATTACCAAAACCCTCCCCGTAGGCGTCGGCGACATCTTCATTCAGCTCCGCCTCGGTCTTTTTGAACAACTCGACCTATTGAGCAAGCTCTTTCTCAACTTTGCCTGACTGAACTTCTTGGTTTGTGGCCCTCTCCTCCAGCTTAACCACCTTTGCTTGGGCCCCTTTTAGCTGTTCCTCCAGATCAATAACTGTTGCGAAGGGGAAGGATCTTAGCCTTAAGCTGGAAGGCCTCCTGCCCCTTGGCGAAAACGAGTTTCTTGGCTTCTTTCTCTGATTGGCGGAGACTCCTCAACTCCTGGTTCAGAGCAGTTTCGTGCTTGACAGCCATTTGGACTTGAAGAGCCAACTCCTTCTTCTACTCCAACTCCCTCTTTAGTTGGGCCACCTCTTCCCTTAGCTTCATTTTTGCATCTCCCTGGGTCAGCAGAACGCTGGAGGCGGCAAGGAATTCACCAAGGCCCAGACTTAGGCGGTCTCTTAGTGAACCCCTATCCAAGGCCTCCAACGCTTCTTTGGCAGGTAGATGTGCAAGGGCATGCTGGAGGAGGGTGGGAAGTTCAGAGCAGGAAGTGCTTGGTCATCTTTGGGAGCAATCTCCCCCCCGCCTTCGATCGCCAGGAGTGGCTCGGGAGGAGAGGAGGCGCTTGGGGGGTGCTCCCTAAAGGATGGAGGTTGCCCCCTGTGGCAGAAGAGGTCGCCGCAGCAACCTCCACCCTGTTTCTTTTGAAGACAAGGCCTGAGCAGGTGTCCTCGTCTTCAGAGATCACCACCGCTGCTACCCTTTTTTGTTTATTTTCAGAGGTAGGGCCTGGGGCAGCAGTGGCGGGGGAAGAAGGGCCAGCAGGACCTGAGCCACCTGCTGTGCGGTGACCCAATAGATCGGTCAGCCTTTTCTTCTTCTCAGCATCCAAGACCATATCTTCAACAAACAACAAATATGAAATAAGAAGTGACACACAGTTACTAAATACAAATACAGGCAGATACAAGAAGAAGTAGAGCAAGTACCAATATAGATGCTGAGAGTTTCAGCATCATACTCATGCCTAATCAGTTGGGCAATGTTAAACACCAGTCCCCAGCTCGAGAGAAGTTGGCACAAGTCGCGATCAAAGGGTGTCAGCTCCTCGAGTCCCCGGGGTTTCTTGAATTTCAGCTTCTCCACCCAGTACAAGGGTAACCCATCGAGTAGAGTAGGGTCGTAGGAGCTACAGCAGACCCTGAAGAACTTCCCTTTGAAGCCATTGTAGGATTGCTGGAAGAGAGTTAGAAGAACTCTCCCCGCCACCCTGTTGAGGCTTACCCAAAGCCTTTTCCCGAGGCTCTTCATCTCAAAGAAATGTAGGAAGATGTCCACGGAGGGAGGGAACCCCAGGTTATTGCACAAGATGGAGAAGGCCCAGTTGTTTGAGTGTAGCTGGGCAGGTGCCACATTGAGCTCTGTGAGGAGGGCCCTCTCGAACCCAGTGAAGGGCAAGCGAACCTTGACCCGCTTGAAGATGGTGGCGTATAGGAAGAAGAAAGGTTCCCCGTTATTGCAGTGATCGTCTGCGCACACTGGTTCGCCCTTTGTGCAAGGTCGAACCGAGACATACGCATCGCATTCTCTGCCGAAGACGCGCCCTTTGATCTCGTGCTCGTCATCCCTGTGCTTCTTTAGGTCTTCACAGGAATTGAGTTTTGACGTCTCAGCAAGGAGTTCCTCAGGGGCCCAGGAGTAGAGGGCCCTGTAGTCAACTGCGGGAGGAGGGTTGGAGGTAGTTTTGGTTCTTGCCATCTCGAATCTAAAACAAAAGGAGAGGCAAGAGGAAGGAAACGAAGCTTTAGAAGGAAGTGAGGGTATGTTTCGAATGGTGGACAAAGACTCAAAGACGAAGAACGCAAACAGGAACAGAAGAACAAAAAACCCTAAAATGCGAAAATCATAAGCAGTCCCAGAGCAGTTATAGCATATAAGGGGTAGCAGAATCATAAAATAAAGGCAAGAGGAGGAGTAAAAATCATACCTTTTGGCAGATGAAGATGAGGGGTTGCGAGAGTTGAAGTGGGAGTGGAAACGCTAGAGAGAACATGGTGATTGCAAAGGTTTGAGAGAAAGTGATGAAACAGTGCTGAGGCGCAGGTTTTTGAAGGGGTTTAACGTAGGCAAGGGAGTGCAAACATTAAGAAGCCCTAACCGTTGATCTAGCCACGCGTCCACAGATTAAGGGGGTTTGGTGAGATGTCCCTTCAGCGCACTGTTTATGTCCTTTCACTGAGTGCCACGTAGGTCGCCCAAGTCGATGACTTAGTCTCTTCGCTGAACAAGTTAACAGCTTGAGACTGGAGGGCTTGTGTACCGACTAGTCCTCGGGCACTGAGAACAGCTAGTGATGGTGAGCCACGTCAGCTGGGTCCCACAGCATGGGCCAGAGCCACTTGGGCTGGGCCCCTCAGGTAGTATAGACTAGTGGGCTGATTAGTCATCAGCGCGTCGATCACCAGAGTGGAACAATGTGTCCTCGTCACGCGACGGGGTGATGAGTCCTCGGCAACAGGGTGCGACGAGGTGACATTGGTCTTGGGTGTTTTGAACAACAGAATTAGAACATCTAAGGTGGGTCCCGAGAGAAGACCAGTTATTAGTAAAATGCCCAGAGGTAGGGAGAGGCCTAGGTCACGAAGCATTCATGCGTGTGGCAGGGAAAACACGGTTAGGTGCAGAGTCTTGAAGTGTTTGAGTGCCCATCAGGATTAGGGTTTCCAAGTGAAGCTACATGCATGGCACGTGACTAGTGAGGGCACTCCCAGGACAGATGGCCCCAGAGATTAGGTGCACGAAGGGGTACCTAGGTGGCCATCTTGTTAGAATTTACACTCCAGTTAAGGGAAGCCTTACGCGCTAAATTACCCTAAGACTGGGTAATAGCGGCACAACGGTATTGCTGCAAAAACCCTAAATATGCGTAGCGGCACCAGAGGAAACCCTAGAATATATAAAGGGTAGTAAAACACTTCACAAAGGCACGCAGTTTCTAGACCTAAACTAAGATACTCAATACACTTGGTGTGCTTGCCCCAGTATTAACTTGAGCGTCGGAGTGCAAACAGCCTCTGGGGTGCCTCTTTCTGTCTTTGCAGCTGCAGGTTGTTTCGATACAGTGAAGTGTAACCTAAGGAGAGGGAAGGAGACGTGAGATTGTCGTAGAGTCAACCGACAAGAACACAAACCACACACACGCCAAAGAAGTGATCTTGACTCCCTCAAGAACACACACTTCCTTTGGCCACTCATAACACAAAATTTAGAACACCTTTAGAATCTTCACACCACAATTGTTACAGAAATACAAGAGAGAATAAGGAAGGATCACACCTGATACAAATTCAAATCAAAAGATTACACAGCAATTCTATTCCACTCTTTGAGAAAATGCAAAAGCTTGAAGTAAATCTTTGAGAAAACTGATTTCAAAGATTATATTCTGATCTCTTGAACCCATGAGCGTAAAACAAACTATTTAAACTCCAAAAGATTGTTAAAAACATTTAATGCAAGAGCCAAATCAGTTTTGAATAATTTAAAACAAATTTACCAAACTTAACAAAATTTTGTTAAGGATTTTGAAAAAACAATTGGTTGAAATGTCGAAACAACCGATTGAATTGGTTTGACAGCAAAGTCAACCAAAGTCAAATATCCTTTTAAAAAACTTCTTACTGTGAAACAACTGATTGAAATGATAAAACAACAGGTTGTTTTTTCACTTCTTTAGAAAACACTCTTTTTCAAAAAGGTTTTGATTTAAACCACCTTTGGATTCTAACTAACAGTGGATTACAAATTCAAACTACCCATAACACACACACATAAGCAGCATCCAAGCCTTCAACCAATCTTCATGAATTTGGAGACATTAAAGCTCTTGTTGAACAATAGTCTCTTGGACTATTGGATCTCCATTAAGTTTCTACTTCACCTGAGTATTTTCCCTCTTCAATGTCACTATGTCTTCTTCATTCTTCCTCTTAATCCCTTGAATCTCTTCCTCATTTTTCTTCTTCAGCATCTCGATCTCCCTCCTCATTTGCAAAATCAACGTCATTGGTAAGTGATCCGGTCGGTCATTGGTAGTCGATGACATCAGCAGCAGTTGACCACGTGGACCATTCACAGAGTAACACGTGGTAGAGGATAGCAGGCGAATCAGGGAGGCGATCGCTCAGAATGGTAATCGCCTATCGCCTGTGATGTTGAGTAATCGCCTATCGCCTTGAAGATGGGTGATCGCCTATCGCCTTGAGGTGAGTAATCGCCTATCGCCTTGAGGTGAGTAATCGCCTATCGACTTGAGGATGAGTAATCGCTCATCGCCGGTATGGATCAGTAATCGCCCAGTTTGCACATGATCGCCGTGTGTTAAGGTTAGGAGATCAGGTGGTCAGCAAGTCGCCGAAAGAGCACATCGCCAGGTGTTTGAGACGACTTGGCGTGCACTTGTTGTATGGTCTAAGTACAGAGGATAAGTGGCATATCTGCCACCATGTGTAGTGTGAGCTGCAATGCCCAGGGTTAACCAGCTCGCCATGTTAAGGTTGCGCCCAGAGTAGCCTGCGTACTAAGCTACTCCCTGTGTGGATAACTTAGCCGCAGGGGCACAGTGGAAGTAACGTTTCAGCTGCAGATACTCCAGATGATGACACGTGTACGACAAAATGTTATCCACGTGTCAAGAGGAATAACCCTCAGGAGAGAGAAAGACTCAGGTATATATACAAACTCTTAACGAAATTGAGGAGGTTTTTCAGATTCTCAGAGCTTACACATTTGAGAATTTCAATTTCACACGGGTCTCACAGAGAGATTCAGATATAGTTTTGGTGTTCCTGTTGCCTGACTTGAGCGTCGGAGCTACAACGGCCGCTAGAGGCGCCGTCTGTGTGTTTTGCAGGCAGCGTTTGGAGTTCCGGTGGTGGTTCTTGGAGCGTTCCTGCAGAACAGAGGGCTAGACGAAGGAGTGACGAGGCAATCCTCCACGTTCGAGTCAAGCGGCCGGAACAGTAAGGTTGGCTAGTCTCAGCACCTCCTTATGTATTTTGTTGTTTCCCGTCATGTTCCTTGTTGTTACCATGTGGACACCCTAAAAGGTTTCTTCCTAACCCCATGGTGGGCGCCAAAATGTTCTTACAAGGTCAGACTCCTCTTAGAGTGACTCCTTCTATCTTTGTTTCACCGAGATAAGTGGGGGGAAACCTGCAAAGGCACTCCAACGACCAAGTTAGTCCGGGTACAAGGTGCAGGTGACTTGAGAGAGTGAAAAATTACCTTTGGCATTGGGTCTCCTCTAGTATTTATACCTTTTAGATGGGCCTCAATTGTCGTGGGCCTGCTCGTGGGTCCAAAAAAAGGCCCAATAATGTCTTAATCATGATTTACCACTAACTTGGATTAATTATAGTTAATTGTGGGTTTACGGGCTGTGTCTAGATGAAAAGAGTTATTTGGTCTTTTCAGCTATTCGATAGTCATTACTAATTCTTCTAAGGCAAATTATACCTGCATCCATACCTTCCCCGTACATCTCCATGCTTTTTTATAATTTCAACAATACTCTTCTAAGTATGCTAGAGAGTGTGGTGTCTTCTTCTTTATTTTCAAGTGGAGGTGGTTACTTGTGGTGGTTGGTGAACGTTGGTGGTTGAGGTAAGTTTTGTGGTGTTTTTATTGGTGGTGGTTCTGTTTTCGTTCGCATTTTTTTTTTCATTTTTAGGAAGCCATAAAATCTAGAACACAAAAATCGCAAGGTGCAAAAAATGGAGTACAAAAAAAAATTATCTTCACACTAGGAACGTCGACAACAAATCTTCTCGTCAACCCTCTCACACATGCTCAAATGATGAAACTGTTCTTTTAAACGTTACAACTGGAGAACAATGAAAGTGTTGTGGCTAGGAGGGAGGTATGGCATGTGGGGATGCATATGAAACTGAATTTTTTTTTTCCTTGTTAAAATCTTATTAAAATTCCAAGAAATACGAAAGTAAACAACATAAGAAACTATTTTTTAAGAAAAAAAAATATTTTGTCTTGCTTTTTGTTATTCTTCTTGGAATTTCATACTTTTTTTTAATCTAAATCTTCATTCATGAACTCATCACATATGATCCAAAATGATCGTTAAATTTTGAAGCCGGTGAGTGATAAGGAATGGTAATTCTGTACCTTTCCTTATCTTCAAAGTATATCCCAAAATTTAACAAACTAGAAAATCTACTATTCCTATTAATTAGGAAGCCGCTTTGTTTTTATAAATAGGAATACACTAATAAAATCCCTTCATATCATTTTTTAAAGGTTATAGAAGGATTAGTTTCTTTCTCCTTGGCTCTTTATCACTTGAACCAATATTGACTAAATCAACAACTTGATTCCAACTTTTCTCTAGTCAAACATTTTAACTTATTTACATTCTTGGTGCTAGCAAACAATATAATAATATTCTACTCAAAAAAATCCATAATTTATTCTCTAATTTAGTCATCAAATATTAAAATAGTTTTTTTAACAAATATCATAATACTCATTTGGTATATATCTTCTGTTTAGTTTGTTTAGGGTGTTACATAACATGATACCATAAGAAGATGAATCAATTAATACATGGTTGTTCTATCTTAATCAATGGTTTTGAGTTTGAGTGGTTGTTTGACAATAATTCTATCACAAAAGGGTACTATATATTGCTCAAGTACAGGCTGAGAAGCCCCTAGATTTATGGTATTTGAGGCTAACCTTCTAAATATGGCACACGAATACTAGGTCAAAGGGTTGTCATTTTAGGTTGGAATAAAATATTCTTGTCAAGATATAAATACCTACAACTTACCATGTCTCAACTTTGCTCGAACCAATTCTTGGGGCGGGCCCTTCCTCCTTGGCTTGTTCTTGCAAGCTGCTACTGAATTCTTTTGAGAGTTCAACATGGCAGAGTTCGAGGAGAAAGTAAAGGTTACAGCGAAGAAGACCAAAACTGCAGCAAAGAAAGCCAAGAAGGCTATAGTCAAAGGTGGGAAGAAGGCTTATCGTGCGTGCAAGAATGGTTGGGCAAAGCTAAGGCAATGCATCAAGGATCACAAGGAGAAGAAAACGAGAATAGAATATTTAGGTGATCGTCGCCATTGATGATTATTCTTCATCTCTGTTCATACTCTGGTAGAAACTAATGAATGGCATTTACACCTTACGCAGCATGATTATTGGTTGTTGTCTTTGTTGCCCTAATACAAGAATTTATTGATTCAATGGGAAAGAAGAGCAGGATTTAAATGAGTGTTGTCTTGCTTCGTTATGTCTTTTTCTTGTTGCACCATTTCGTTTCTGGTTTTACTTCTCATGCAATAAGTCTATCATATTATATATCGCATGCTTCTTCTAATTAAAATCATATATGAATTATATGTGTAACACACATTACACATATATAGTTTAGAAATTCAAACAGTATAATAGGAAATCTACAAATTCAAAATTTGGATATTATTACATAGTAAATAAAAAGTATAAATTATTTTCTATCATCAACGATTATGCTTTTCTTGAATTTATGCATGATGAAAATATGATAAAAATAAAATTCAGAAAACAATAATATTCTATATTATACATGTTTCTCTGTTCCATATCTATTTTGTATTAGATTTTCTAACTTCTTTTAATATTCAAGAGTTTTGTTATCAAATACATGAAATAAGAATATATATATATATATATATATATATATATATATATATATTGCCTCTTGTAATAACTCACATGTAATGTAGGCATGTTATATTTGGTGTGGCTTTCATTTCGCATGAATACTATTAATACGTAGAAGTATGAGAAAAAGATTGATATAATGAAAATTAACATAAACAAGGTTGGAGAGAAAGGTGGAGGGAAAGGAATCAATGTAAAGTATATATCCATGTTTTGTTATTAAGGATTTCACAATTATTTTGTATTTGCATAGGGTTTAAATAGTACTTTATCGGTTTGAATAATTGTATCTCATCCTTCGGTCACTCTTCCTTCTCTTTCCTTCTCGTACTCGCTCTCTACAAAAGGTTTTCCGACGATCAAGTACGTGCTCTGTATTAAAGTGAATGATATATTAATAAAAATGTACCTTACTCTTGTATAACAATGCCTATTTATAGTGCTAATAGTGGGTTATTTCGTTTATGAGCCATATCTAATATGTATCTTTAATAAAACAATATTACTTGAATTATCGCATGTTTACAGATTTATAGCATATTACCTTATTTATCGTGTATCTCTTTATTATGTATTAATATAACCAATTTGTTCAATTGATGGGTTACTGATACCGAGTGATTTGGCTCACTCGGCTCTGACCGGTACACTTGTCCCAGCCTCGAAGGAAAGCCTTTTAGAAAAGCCTAGACGTGACCGTTAGGTGTTTTAAGGTAGGAAGTGATAGTTTTGAGCATTAATGATGTGTAGTGTCAGAGGTGATTATGTCATTTAAACGTACGTCCAAGTTTAACATAATTTTTTATCTGAAAGATCTAATCACTAGTGCAGAAAAGTCAAACAACTACTGTTTATTAAATGCGTTTTTACCACAGTCGTAGTCCTACAAAACGCGGTAGCATTTTTTAAATTATTTTCATTTATAAATGCGGCTATTTGTAAAATCTGTAAGGACCTGTAAAATTAAATTGGAATAAAAAGGAATATATTTTAAATGAATTCTAAGTATGTTTTTATTTAAAATAAAAAGGAAGGAAAGTGTAGTTTAGAAGACTATGAGATCGCCTGGTTAGTACATGATCGCCTGTCGCCTAGATTACACGTGATCGCCAGTCGCCTATGGTGCACATGATCGCCGAAAGTGCACTCGGTATGTGGTCAGGATACTGGATCAACCAAAGTGGGTTCCAACAACCACGCGTATCAAGGTGTGGGTTAAGCCTTAGGTACGTTGTGCATGCGAAGCTCTATGCTTGAGCATAAGAAATCGTCCTTAGTGTTGCATGCATGGGCGCACGAGGAGTGGTGCTGATCTACTCTTGGAAATGTGAAGCTACCGACGTCACCAAGTCATGTGGAGATGATACCTTGGACGTAACATAGTGGGATGAAGAACCTTCAGCAAGGCGTGGCGATGTGTTGTCGGGCATCGCCAGGGCGCGAGGCATGCGGGCATCACCGGGGCGCGAGGCATGCGGGCATCGCCGGGCGCGAGGCATGCGGTCATCGCCAGGGTTAAACATCGGTCGTCTCCCAGAGAGAGACATCGGTCCTCCGCCAGGATGAGGCATCGGTGGATAGTCATCGCGCGAGCGGTCATCGGTGGAAGGTTATCGCGCGATGTCGAGTCTCACACAGATAAGGTGGGACCCAGGCTCTCAGCATGAGACGTACTGCACGCGCGACACGTAGACAAAAAGGGTGGTTCAGAATAGTGACATCAGAGTCTTGGCCTGCGCAGAGGCACGCGTAGTCGTACTGTTCAGGAAAGCGTACACGCAAACTTCCCTACAGAGTGGGTGGTGGCAGCGGCTTTCGTGGACAAGTTGGTTTAGATTCAAAAACCCACTTCTGAGAGGCAAAGAGCGTTGCAGTGGTTCAAGAGTGAAAGAGTGAGTTTACCTTCATCCTTCTCTTTTCTCTCCTTCGCGCTGCGATTCAGGCATCCTCAAGCACCAGTACGACGAGCGACGACTGCCCTTAGAGCACCTGGGAGGTTCTCTGCAAGTTCTACAAACCAGACGCTAGAACAGGGTTAAGGCATCCTTAAACTTCGGCAGGTTTTTGGAGCTCTTGGTGTTTTGCACTAGTCCAAGTAAGGGAAGCTAGCCTTATTTCCAACGAAAACCTTATATTAGATGATTGAGATGATGGGGCGACGTGGTCGCCGGTTTTTTAACTGTTATTGCATAATCCCCTGTTTTTGGACGAGATCGCCGGTCTTGGCGTTGTTTTTCGAACTCCCCTGTTTTTGTGTTGTTTGAAACTGTTTGAGATTTAAATGTGATATTCGAAAATCTGAACCATGGAATGATTGTTGTTGTGATTGGAATCATTCATTTAAGTGTTATATGATGTGTTGAATGTTGTGAATGTGGGATCAAGGCATAGTATTTTCAGGAAAGAAAATACCGTGTAAGATCGTGTAGGATGTGCATTGATCGGTGATTTCTATAATGAGATATCCTGACTCTCCTGAGATAATGAATTCATATAGATGAAGTTATTCAGGCGTTGAGAGTCGATGGAGGTTCATACGTATGGGTAAGTGTTTGAAAGATAACTACTTGACCTGTTGTGTGGATTCACCCTGTCATACTGTGAGAGTGATGAGATTGAGATCGAGATTATGTTGATGCACATAGCTGTGGAAACTTTATAGCAGTGTAGTATGACAGGTGCAGATCTCTGAGTCTAGTCAATGCACGAATCTTCCGGAAGTAGTGTCAAGTGTCTTGTGTGATGAGTCAGTGGAAGTCTGACGTGAGAAATGAGAAAATTGAAATTGATAGACACTTGATGAATTATGTGAATAGAACGACTCTTGAGGAAATTGTGAAATGTGTGATTACTTGATGGTCATGTGAAGGGAATGAGAAAATTGATAGTTTTTACGTGGGTGTCTTTAATTTGTTTTATCTTGATTTTAAAGTTTCATATCTAAACTCTCTTTCAAATATCTAGCTTACCCTGTGTTTTTGGTGTTGTGTTTGGCTTTTTCTTAAACCTGTGATGATCGTGTATAATTTACACGGGAGCAGATGATGTTGCAGGAAGTAGAGCTCCTCAGTGAGTGGTCGCCGGAAGGAGATCACCTGTTTCTATTTCTGTTAGGCGATCACCCTTTTTCTGTTTTCTGATAGGAGATCGCCGTTTTCTTATAGGAGATCGCCTTTTGCTGTTAGGAGATCGCCTGTCTTTCTATTTTACTGTATTTTGTTTAAGTTTTGGAAAACTGACCGGATATGTATTAAACTCCCTGTGAGGAGAAATTTCATTATACATATATATACATATGTTCACTTCAATATTATTGTTTTACATTTATTTCATTTTATAATTACGAAAAAGATTTGGCGGGATGTTACAAAATCCGCATTTATAAATCAAGTGCTTTGATTTATAAATGTAGCTATTACAAACAGTCGCATTTATAAATAATTTTTTACCCTAACTGGAGCGCACCACTTATGCTTTTCATACTTTCGTTTGCTGCTTGTCACTATGCCTCTCCCTTTGCGCATTCGCTGGTGCATTCTTCGCCTCTTCTTCACTAGTGTGAGTTCCTTCTTCGCCTCTTCTTCATTTTTCTTCTTCATTTGTCATCTTCTTCTCCTCTTTGTTTTTCTTCTTCGTTAATCACTCTGTTTTTGGGTTTTTAATTATTTAAGCACTTTTGCATTGTCGCGTCTGTTCATTCTGTATTTGCTGTCGTCACTGCCGCTGCCGCCCATGTTGTCATCGCATTGTTCTCTTCCACTCTTCACCAAGGTTGCCTTCACACACAAGAGGTTGATTATGTTTTAAATTTTTTTGAAGTTTTGTTAATGTTAAAATTTGTTTATTTTTTATTTATTATAAAATATATTTTTTAAAATTTATATTATTTATTATTTATTATAATTTTTATGTATTGTTAATTTATATTATGTTAGTTTTAGTTTAGAGTAGAATTATCGTGTTGGTATGAGTCCGATGGTGTTCGACCCTCAGCAATTGATACATGTTGATATTGAGTCCGAGGGTGTTCAACCCTCGGCAATCGTGTTAGATAAAAAATTTTGTCGAAATATTGATTGACTAGATGACTATTACAGTATATAATGGATCGAAATTGGATTAATTCTGTTTGCATAAGTGATGAGTACGAAAAAGGAGTAGAAGAATTTATACAATTTGCGCAACGTAACGCGAATAGTAGTAATCTGGATGGAGCAAAGATCAGGTGTCCGTGTGTTAACTATTTGAATGGAAGGATACTTGATGTTAAGATAATCAGGGAGCACCTTCTATGTGATGGGTTTCTTCAATCTTATACAACTTGGACATGGCATGGTGAAATATTAAATTTACCACGCGTTTCAGTAAGTGAAGAATATATGGGGTCCGCCATGGATAATGGAGTACAAGATGATGATGTGATCGATTGGAGGACATGATTCATGATGTGGGAGTCGAGTCTTTTGCAGAAGCACATGGATATGGAAGTATGTCAAGCAATGCAGAGACTCCATTGTATCTTGGATCAACTATGTTCACATGGTTGTTGGCAGTGTTAAGATAGATGAATTTGAAGGCAATAATGGATGGACTGATAAAAGTTTCTCGAAATTGCTTCAATTGTTGAAGGATATGCTTCTAGAGGGAAATACTCTACCTAATCGTAATTATGATATCAAAACGATTCTTTGTCCAATGGGTATGGAGTATAAAAAGATACATGCATGTCCTAATGATTGTGTATTATACAGAAAAGATTTTGAGTTGTTGAAAAGTTGTCCGAGGTGTGGGTTATCACGTTATAAGTTGAAACACAAAGATGACGATACTATTGAAGAGATAGAAAAGCATGGACCCCCAATGAAGGTTATGTGGTATCTTCCTATCATTCCAAGGATGAAGCGTTTGTTTGCAAATCCAAACGATGCTAAGAATCTTAGATGGCATGCAAATGAGAGGAAATGTGATGGCATGTACCGACATCCAGCTGATTCTATTCAATGGAAAAAATTTGATGATGAGTTTCCAGAGTTTGGTAAGGAACCAAGAAATATCCGACTTGGTCTAGCTACAGACGGAATGAATCTGTTTGGTAATATGAGTACTAATCACAATTCATGGCCTATTTTACTAGTTATTTACAACTTACCTCCTGGACTGTGCATGAAGCGAAAATACATGATATTGTCTATGATGATATCCAATTCGAAACAGCCAGGGAATGACATAGATGTTTATCTAAGTCCCCTAATTGAAGATTTGAAGTTAATGTGGGATCAGGGTGTTGAAGTATTTGACAGATTTTCTAATGAAACTTTCAAGCTGCATGCCATGTTATTTTGCACCATCAATGACTTTCCAGCATATGGTAACTTATCAGGTTATAGTGTTAAGGGTCATAAAGTATGTCCAATATGCGAAGACACCTCTTCTCAACAATTGAAACATGGAAGGAAGACAATATATCTTCGGCATCAGAGGTTTCTTAGAAGTCATCATCCTTATCGGAGGTTGAAAAAAGCCATTAATGGACACCAAGAGACTAGTGGTCCACCAACTCCATTAACTGGTGTTGAGGTTTACGAAAAGGTAAATAACATAAATCACACCTTCGGTAAGTCAAAAAAAAGTCATCTGTGACAAACATTTGGAAGAAAAAATCAATCTTCTTTGATCTTCCATACTGGTCGAGGTTAGAAGTCAAACATTATATAGATGTAATGCATGTTGAGAAGAATCTGTGTGATAGCTTAATTGGTACACTTCTTAACATTAACGGGAAAACAAAGGATGGTCTAAATACTCGTTTAGATTTGATTGAGATGAACATATGAGGCGAGTTGGCACCGATACAAATGGGTAAGCGTACATATTTGCCCCCAGCCTGTTACACCATGTCAAAAGATGAAAAAGTAAGTTTCTGTCAATGTCTAAAAGGTGTGAAGGTGCCACAAGGACATTTGTCAAATGTGAAGAGCCTAGTGTCAATGCAAGATTTGAAGTTAATTGGGTTGAAGTCTCATGATTGCCACATCTTGATGCAATAGTTGCTGCCGGTAGTTATTCGTGGGATCTTACCAAAAAATGTTAGACACACCATAACCCGTTTGTGTTCATTCTTCTCTTCTATATATTGTAAATTCATTAATCCATTAAAATTAGATGAACTTGAAGATGAAATTGTTGTTATCTTGTGTGAATTGGAGATGTTTTTTCCTCCATCTTTTTTGACATCATGGTTCATCTAGTTGTGCATCTGGTTAGAGAGGTTATATTGTGTGGACTAGTGTACTTAAGATGGATGTATTCTATTGAGCGGTATATGAAAATTTTGAAAGGTTATGTGAAAAATCGTTATCGTCCAGAAGCTTCAATGATTGAAAGGTACATAGCTGAAGAAAGTATTGAATTTTGTTCAGAGTACATGTCAAAAGCAAATCCAATAGGTGTTCCAGCTAATTAATGGCACCACAGGCGTTCTACAAGTAAATGTTTACGTGGTGTGAATATTGTAAGCAAATCTCGATCAAAAGTCTTGCAAGCACATTTGTATGTTTTGAATAACACAGATGAAGTTATACCTTACATAGAAGCTCATAAAGCCATTGTGAAAGCAAATAACCTAAGACAAGTAGAGAAATGGGTCTTGATGGAACATAATAGAACTTTCATGCCTTGGTTTAAAGACGAGGTGTTTAAGGATTCAACAGCATCAGAGACCTTAACCTAGTTGGCTGCTAGATTGAAGTTTGATGTCATCTCTTGTAAAGCGTACGAAGTGAATAATTGTATATTTTACACGAAGTCTATGAATGAAAAGAGTACAGTTCAAAATTCTGGTGTTACTCTTGAAGTCGAGTTTGGCAGTTTTCCACTTCGAAAGATACAAATCCTGTTCTTGGATCAATGGCATACTATGGGTTTATATAAGAGATATGGGAAGTTGACTATACTAAGTTTTCTATTCCAGTTTTCAAGTGTAAATGGGTTGACAATAAAAGTGAGGTTAAAATTGATGAATCAGGATTCACACTAGTGGCCTTTCGAAAGACGGGATATCGAGATGAGCCATTTATAATGGTTCAACAAGCATCTCAGGTTTTCTACGTCCAAGATCCTATGTTAGAACATTGGTATGTCGTTTTACACGGGAAAAAACAAGGGGAGGCCATAGATGATATTGAAAATGGTGACCTCGGTTCATTAACAACAATGATAAATAATAAAGATGACGATGTAGTTGATGATGTACATGCAACCCGTAATGACCACAGTGAAGGAATTTACATATGAACATTCATAGACTATGGTAATAAATTTAGAAATAGTTTTTTATAATATGCATTTAGAATTTTATATATATTTTTTATATGATTTTCTTTCGATGCAGGTTGACTAATGTATGTATTTTCAATTTTTTAACACATATGGATGATGATCAAACTCCAATCCAACCCCCATCCGGACGAGGTAGCAGAGGACCTACTAGATTGAAGCGTCTGTCATTGAGACATGCTGCTGATGAGAAGACACATGTTGATATTGACGTCAACACTGGAGTGGCTTCTGGTCCTAATGCTGAGACTTTTAGCAGTTATCTTGGAGTTATTTCTCGGGAGAGACTCTCCATTTTGATTAATTCATGGGAGGATGTATCAGAGGTCGATCGAAACATGCTCTGGGAGGATGTTCAGGTAAGCTTTAGATTATTATCATTATCATATATATTGCCTTTTAGTATTCATTGATTAATTTTAATGTGATGACATTGTTTTGCAGGCAAATTTTGAAATCCCTAATGTGGAACCTCTTCAATCAAAGATTCTATCCAATATCGAACTTAAATTTCGTCAGTTTAAGTCAAGACTGACGACAGATTATGTTTTTGGCAAGCATAAAGGCAAAAGTCCTTGTTTAAAGTACCAACACATTGATGAAGAGACATGGCGTCTTTTTAAAGAAAGTCGTGAAAATGAAACTTGGATTGTAAGTGAAGTTACTTAACTATTAATAAGTTAATATTATTTAATTCACTTTGTTTATTTCATTTATGACAGGATCGTCGGAAGAAACAAAAGACATAGCTTTGATGAATCTTACCCCGCACATAACGTCTCGTTCGGGGTACCGAAAGCTTGAGCAATCACTGACGGTGGAAAATGAGCAATCTAGACAGGGAACCGGGTCTGAGAATATGGACACAGGGGTCACTTCTCCTCTATCACCACCTTTTGCGCCATGTAAAATGGAAGATGGCTCGAATTAAGAAGTCTGGTGCACCAAGTTCAGAGTAATCAGGAATTATCATCGAAAAAATTGTAAGTTATTTGTAGCCTCTTTTGCATTTATTTTAAAGCATTAATTATATTAAAAAATGATATGATTTTGGTCTCTTGCAGGATTCCTTGGACTCCCAAGGTAATTTTGCTCCTCAAGGTCGTCACGATATCCTGGTTGATGTAATTGGACGACCTGAGCATTGTGGTCGTGTTTGTGCAGCTGGACAGGGGGTTGAAATTAAACTATATTTTGGAACTGCACCACGACACTCATCCTCGTCCCCTCAAGAGACCAAAGCAGAAATGAAGAGTAAGCTACGACAAGAATTAATGGACGAGATGAGAAAGGAGACTGAAAGGATGTGACTAGAGTTGCAAAATGAGTTACTATCACAATAAGTTTGTGGTGAGCCTCCGATTCAGGTGCTTGTTAGTCCCGCTCCCAAGAGCACAAAGGGGAGTTTTGCGGCTCCTACAACATCAAGGGAGGATATCATTGGTCAGCCTAGGCAATGTGAGCTACTAGTAGGGGGCGGCATGATTCCTCAAGTGGTGGGCATTGGAAAAGTCTATGAAGAGGCCACCACCTTACATAACGTTCCTCTCTCCTCTAATGTGGCGAAGGTAACAGTTGAAAGAGTACGAGTAGCTGATGCTCGTGTTCCACTACCTTCAGATAAGGTAACAACTGTCGTCGATACATTTCAAGCATTCGTAGCCTGGCCCAGACACCTCATTCGAATTATGCCAGAAACTCCGGTAATAAATTGATTTCATTATATTCATTTATATTTATATATTCTATCTAATTTAAAACAAATGTTCTTTATTTTGTAGAAACCTTCTCGGAAACCAAGTCCAAAAAGGAAGCATGAGATTTCGATTGACGATCCTATAGCTGTAGTTGCTAGACAAATTGGTCGAGACCCTCTGGAAGTTCCATGGGATGATACCTTTTTTGAAGTAAACACTGAGCTGTCACTGTACATATACATGTCAGACTTGTTAGAATTTGTGGCTGGGGATCAGGAGCTCAATATAAATATAATTCAATTTTTTATGATGTATGTATGTTTACCTATATTTCAATTTACTTTATGTTAAATTAACTTTGATTATGCTTTAACTAATTACTTGTAGGTTTTTGAATGGTGTCTCTATCACTGAGGGGAAGGAAAATGTGTATGGATTCTTAGATCCCACATATACTAATCCTATTGGAGCAAAGTCAAATGAGACCCAATCATACATCACTAACACCTTGGAAAAAGAGGGAAAAGAAATTTATTTATGCTCTTATATTAATGAGTAAGTTTAATCTTATGACTTCAATTTCTATTTCATGTTTTAAAGGTTTACTCACTCTTTTCATGGATAATTTAGGGGTCACTGGTAGTTACTCGTCTTATCACTTGTTGATAAGACTACTGTGTGGTTTTGTTCCCTACACAAGAAGCCATCCACAAGTCTTAAGAATATCATTGATAGGTAAGTACATTATAAACTTAACTCCATATGTTACTAATTAACCATTTATTAACTCAGATTTTTGTCTTAACCAGTTCATGGCGTGGATATAACATCCTAAAAGGTCGATCAAATTCAAATTTTCAAAATTTGACCTGGATAAGACTAAGGGTTTGTAATTTTTTTCCTTTCTCTTTTCATTGTTTATGAATACTAACTTTTACTTTTTATTGAATTATAGTGTAATAAATAACCAGGAAGCTATGAGTGTTGTTATTACATAATGCAATGGATGATTACCATTGTAAGACTAGGCCTTAAAAGTGATTGGCATGAGGTAACATTATGTTAAATTATTTTTATAATTGTTGAACATACTATCTTAAAACTAATTTATGTCAACCATATTTTGAAATGCAATTCTTCATAGATGAAAACCCAATGTCTGCGGATGCCATATCATAAGTGAGACATTCTTGGTCCACATATTTCCTAAACTTTTATAACTCTAGGTTAGCTAATTAATAGTATAGGAATTAGATAGATGGATAAATATATATTATTAGTGATTGTAATACATTTTTATGAATATATAAGAATTGATTATCTGAATTTCAGTATCTGTCTGGCTGGGTTATAATTGAACAGGTTAATTAATATGGGAATTAGCACTAAACAGACTGTACTAAAAAAAATTACTATTTACAAATGCGGTTATTTACAATAGCCGCATTTATAAATGCAGCGTAGCATTTACAAATGCGGCTTTTACCAAAGTCGCATCCAGCTTGAAATATTACCTCTTATCTCTCTGTCGCTCCTCCTTCCCCTTCCTTCTCAGACTCGCTCTCTGGTACTCGGTCAATCCTCCTTCTACTTCCTTTTCATACTCGCTTTCTGGTACTCAGTTGGGGGTAAACCTGCAAAAGGTTCTTCGACGATCAAGTAAGGACTCTGTATTAGAGTGAATGGTATATTGATAGAAGCATGTCTTACTCTTGTATAACAATGCCTATTTATAGTGCTAATAGTAAGCTATTTCATTTATGGGCCATATCTAATACATATCTTTAATAAAAGAACATTACCTGATTTATCAGATCTTTACTGGATTTATAGCATATTACCTGATTTATCGTGTATCTCTTTATTTTCTATTAATGTAACCAATTTGTCTTGTTGGTCAATTACTGATACCGAGTGACGTGACTCACTTAACTCTGACCGGTACATATTTTATTGTTGTTTGAAAGTAAATTATTTTCTTTTTTTTTATATGGAAGAACTTTAGAAAAGAACATTATAATGCTAAAGTTAATCATGTTAAATATATTTAGGTCAAAAATTAACATGAATTAAGAACAAATATTGGTATCAACTTTATCTAATTATAGAACAAGATTTCATTTACATTGATTGTTATATGTGGCGATATTGTCTACTTGAACATCTTTCCTTGTTTTATGCAAAGATTATGGGGAAAAACTACTAGGGGTGAAAGTCGTAAACACCCTTATGGCTTGTCCTTCAAGGTCTTGTTCTTTGGTATGACAGAGTTTGATCTTGCACCATGGTCAAACAAAGTTAAAAAAGTTTTGGAAGACATTTTGACCAATCCTCTTAAAATGTCAAGCAAGTGTTATGATACTTGGATCTAACTCACTAAAGGTCACATCTGTTATTGGGTAGACAAGCACGAACAATTATGGCTTTTTTAATTGTTTCTATCACCATTATAAATATGTTTCATCGATTTTTTTTTTTTGAAGCATTAGAAGGTACAATAGATAAAAATGTAATATAAATAAGCACAAAATAAATTTATATTCATCATTGAAAATATTTGGATTATATTGAGTTCTCCTTTAAGTCACATTAAAGATATTTCCTTAATAAAAAAATTAATAAGTACACATAACATACCACTTTTGATTATTCTTTATTAACCTTTCTTTAAGAATGTGAATGAGTATTCACTATAACAAATCTAACGTTTAGTTGCATATAAAAAGTGTCACAATAGATATATGTGAATGTATGGCTCTTATACATATACCACTACAAAAAAATTGTTCATGCTAACAAGTAAAAGTTGATGCTAAAAGTTGATGCTAATTAAACAAATACGTTGGATTTACATCGAACATACATGTGACTCTAAAATCATATATGCTAAATCATTAGTGTTTGGTATTAAAGACTGAATCTAATTAGTGATGTATAAACTAACTCTAATTTATCACTAATTTTTAATTGATAAAGTCTTTTAGTGTCAGCTAAGCTTACATTGTTTTTATATTTAAAATTAATTTAATTTAGCATTAGTAGCCGATGCTAAATAAAATCAATTTATAATATTAATTTAATTTCTATAAGTTTGGCCAATGCTAATGATGGTAATTTAAAAGAAAAATCATACATCTCCCAATTCAACAAAAAAAAAAAATATAAACAAAAAAATAGAAAAAAAATATAGTGGATGAAGGAGATGAGTGTGGATAAAAGAGATGAATGTAGATAGAGGAGATGAGTACGGATAAAGGAGATGAGTGTTGATGGAGGAAATGAGTGTGGATGAAAAAGATGAGTGTGGGTGAAGGAGGTACATTCATCGATGAGTGTGAAGGGATGAGTGAGAGAAGATTTATGAGTGTGAATAAAGGAGGTGAATGTAAGGAGATTTATATAGAAAGTGAGAGAGGAAAATGATGACTAAGGCAATTTATCATCTTTAAATTTGGGCCTCTAGATTAAAAATAATCTACGGTTCTTGTTCGATTCACAAAGGCCCAGAGGTTCATAGCACATAAGTTAACATCAATTAAACTAACACTAATTTAAATAAATATAAATACTAAAAATAAATAAAATTAGTGTCAACTAGGCTAACACTATCCTTATTTATTTTTAATATTTAATTTAGTTAGTGATACAACCCAAATAATTACAAAGATGACCAAGGAAGCAAAAGACAAAGCATAAGGTGAACAGTCATCTCAGCAAACAATTCAAGACCCCACCAAGGATCACAAGGACCTCACCAGAGGAGCTGGGCATAAACCAACACACCAGCCATTCTTCCTTTTGGTCTTCTTATAAGATATAAATATGTTGTAAATAATTTGGGCTCACTTTAGGGGTCCAAATAGCAAAGATAGGCTAGAATAAGGTGCCTTTAGCATAATAGAGGGTGTAGTTAGCATTTTAGCTTGTTCTTGGCCCTTTTGGAAGGCATTTTGACCAAGGTTCTAGAAGGACAAGCTTAGGATGCGGGTTTGACTTAGTCAAACCCTAACACTGCCCATTTTTTCCCTTTTCGCATCCTACCCTTTTAGCTTGTTCTCCAAGGCTCCTTCACTTATAAATAGGAGGCCTACCTAGTGTATTTTTCAAGTTGAAATTGAATAGTAAAGAAATTCTGCACAAGTTTTATATGAGTAGTGAGTGAGTGAGTCTCCTCCATTTTGGTCTTATCTTGTGGGTGATGGTGCTCTCAAGTGGCGGCCTCCTACCACTTATCTTGGTGGTTCCACCCCATCAAGTGGCATGATACACCATTGCTCCATCATCCATAAGTTCTTCTTTCATCATCTCTTCCATTTCTCCATTCCATTTTTCATGTTTTTATCTTCCTTGTCTTATAATTGTTCTTCGGTTTGGAGACTCTTTCTTGAGTAAGGATCATCATTTGGAATGGCTTGTACACCATTGATGCATTCCTTTTCTCCACTCTAAGTTTCGGCTTGCATCCATCTTCACCTTATTCATGTCTTTTCTCTTTTTTCTTATGGAAATGAACCTTCACATCTACTTAACTACTTGGTTAAGTAAATGTCCAGTGGGGATTTTCCTTAGGTTATCACCTTAATTGTCTTAAAAATCCAATTCTAAGAAAAGTGTCACCATAAAATGATCAATCATAAAATCAACTCACATCAGTTAGTGTCATGTGAAAAATAAGGAAATCACAAGAATGCATGGTTGTATTGTGATTTCAATAAATCTAAAACCTTTCAAAAAGTCATTTAATTTATGATACTTAAGTGGATGATTTTGTTTGTAACATAATTATATTAAAAAAATTCATCTATCATATTATATTAGACACACTTAACTAACTCAAGTGAATAATTTATTTATGCTACTTTCCTATATATCCAAACTAAAAATTAGACTATGACTATTTAATTTAACCAACAATATCTATTGGATATTTGACATAAGAGGACACACTATGAAAGTAGGGCTTAAGATAAAACATTTTGCACATATATTTCAACATGTTTTGTTTAATGAAGTTGAAGACATTTTTCTCTAAGAAGACTTATAACATATATGATCATATGGATATATTGAAAGGCTTATTTTATGCTTATCTCTTCTAGTTTAGAGAAAACACGTCAGATGATATATAGTGACATGCAATAATTAAGGAAGAGAGAAGTTATACACAATAGTTTATATTGATAATTAGTTGCAACAAAATACATCTAGTTCTTGACCAAACAAGTCAAGTTCAACTAAGTAGACTAATGTTGTAAAGTACACATCGAGTAGTCTTTAGGATCGTAGCCACTCTTAGCTAACCTCTTTAGTATTCTTAATTCAAGTCACTCTTGGCTTATATGGGTATTCTCTATTGAAGCCACTCTTTGGACTAACCGATTATTCTTTCATATTGAAGTGACTCCTGTCTGACCCCATCACAAAGTATTCTTTACTCAAGCCACTCCTAAATAACCCTGAGTATTTTCTACCAAACAATCACTCCTAACTAAGATTTGTAAGTTTAGAGTTTAATGGTCTACTTATCATAAGGTCTAATAACTAAGGAGGATTGTGCATGTTGATGAATAATGTTTAGGCTTTCTCTCCTAGTTCAAATAATCTTACTCTCTTGGGAGTGTAGCTTCTTTTGACGTATATAATGATTTGGCTCACTTTCCTAGGTAGTTGGATAAACACGGTAAATGTTTTTCCATTAGGTAAGTTGATAATGTGATTACCTATCCACTAATTGCTTGAAATATGTCGGTGACTTCTTGTGCAATGAGTAGAACCATGCAACCATGTTATCCATTATAGACATCACAAGTAACTTCTAGTGATGTTTGCATCATCTATGAAAATAATTAGCAAAGCTTTAAAGAATGAAATACTAATAATTGATGACTTAAAAAACTGTACTTACTCATTAATATAAGGGGCCAAATATATTTGTTTCTACTTGTAACCATGCAGTTGTTGATGTATGTCTATGTTTCAGGTTTCTTATTTCCCATTAGATTAATTAATTAGGGATGCATGAATCCATAAAAACCATGTTTCCCCTCATTAATACAAATTCCAAATAAATAGCTACAAGTATAATTAGTTAAAGCATAATCAATAATTTAATATATTAAAGTAAATTGATTTATAGGTGGAAGAGACTTACATATTCGATAAGTGCCTAATTTTCGTAAAATTTTATATTAAAATATAGACACTTCTGAGTATTAATTGCTAATTTACATATAAAATAATTTCTAATTTATGAATTTATACCTTTTTACATCTTTTATGATCTTTAATTGAATAAGAGCATTTTATTCTAAAATTTGGTGTTAATTGTAGGTTTCTAGGGAAGAATGGAGATTTGGACTAAAGAAGAATGATATATGCTAAAAGGAGAAAGCGGGAAGGCCACAAAACGCACAAAAGAGAGAAAAAGAGTCTAACTCAACAACAAGAATGCGTTAGATTAATTGGGATATTTTTATGTTTTTATCACTAAGCCCATAAGCTTGACGCGGGAAGTCACCTAACCCTAGCAAAATTAGGTTAAATAGGGGGCTAGAGGCACAACCCTAGTGTGTGGGATTGAGAGGAAAACACCATTGAGTGATTTGTAACCAATTGGGCAAATGGAAGGTGCTAGAAGTATGCTTGGCTAATTCTACCCTTTGGGATTGGGAGTAATCTACTCAAACATTTATATATTGAGGTCATATTTAATATGTTATAATATTCTGTTCTTGATTGATTATTGGTATTGTTGTTTTATTTCTAAATTTCTGTGACAAATTGAGAATCTTAAATCTGACTGGGAAGTATTTTTAGGGTTCTTACCTAAACAACAATACTTAACGTATTTGAATGCTAGGAGTAAACTTGAAATGTTAATTACTATTAACGTCTGAGCTTCGTTCTAAGTTGTTCTTATAATTATGCGAGGGATCGATATTTATGGAACATTCTTAAGAATTTATATGCGAGAAATTGATATAAATGACTTTTATACGGGCATCAATCTCAATCAAAGAACATAATGTTAACAAGCTAATCAAAATACATGAGAGTGAGACAGATGAAACCTAACCCCCATTTTTCCAATTGAAGCAATTACTCTTTGATTTGTTTTCTTGTTAATTCTTGCCATTATAACAATTTCCAAACAACTTTTTATTGTTCTATTTTATATTTAGAGAATATTGTACTTGATAATTCAATTGTTCCTTGTGGGATCGATATCCGTCCTTAGGGACAAATTATTACTTCTGACAACGTGGTACACTTGTCGTAAAAAATCATCAATATTGCAAAACTAAATGATAGATATATGCAGGTACTCATTGCAAGTTGCAACCTTTAACACATTAGACATGTGTATGTATAAAGAGATGTCACTATTTTTGGAAAAAAATAGTGACATCCCACAGAGCCTCCATTGGGTTTATACCTTTAGCCACAACAATATTTAATCATACAACTATAGGATCATTGATGCAAACTGGTTGCTTCTTGAAACATGATGTCTAAAAAGGACAGAGGAAAAAACATCTCCATTTGACACAAGATAACAAAAATCTCATCTTGAAGTTCATTTAACTTTACCAGATCAATAACTTCACAACAAATGGAAAAGAAGAATAAGCACAAACGGGTTATGGTGTGTTTAACATTTTTCGTGAAAATCCCATGAATAGCTACCGACCGAAGTTGTTTCATCAAGATGTGACAATCATGAGACTTCAACCCAATTAGCTTCAAATCTTGTGTAAATAATAGGCTCCTTGCACTTGATTAATGTCCTTGTGGCACTTTCACATCCTTTAGACATTTGTAAAAACTTATTTTTTTTCTTCTTTTAGCATGGCGTAATAGGTTGGGGGCAAATATGTACGCTTACCCACCTGTATTGGTGCCAACTCACCTCGTATGTTCATGTCAATCAAATCCAAACAAGCATTTAGAACATCATTTATCTTTCCGTTAATGTTAAGAAGTGTATCAATTAAGTTATCACACATACTCTTCTCCACATGCATTATGTTAATACAATGTTTGACTTCTAACTTTGACCAATACGAACGAACAAGGAAGATTGATTTTTCTTCCATATGTTTGTTCACAGATGAACTTTATTTCGACTTTCCGAAGGTGTGGTCTATGTTATTTAGCTTTTCATAAATCTCAACACCAGTTAATGGAGTTGGTGGATTGTAGTCTTTTAATGTTCATTAAAGGCTTTCTTCAACCTCCGATAAGGATGATGACTTCTAAGAAATATCTCATGCCGAAGATATACTATTTTCCTTCCATGTTTCATTGTTGAGAAGTGGTGTCTTCTTCATATATTGGACATGCTTTATGACCCTTGACATTATACCTTGATAAGTTCCCATATGCCGAAAATCCATTCGTGGTGCAAAATAACATGGCATGCATCATGAAAGTTTCATTCGTCAAAGACTTCAACACCCTAATCCCACCACAAGTTTAAATCTTCAATTAGGGGACTTATATAAATATCTATGCCATTTCCTAGTTGTCTTGGACTAGATATCATCATAGACAAAATCATGTATTTTTATTTCATACATAATCTAGGCGGTAAGTTATAAATAACTAGTAAACAGGCCATGAATTGTGGTTCGTACTCAAATAACCAAATTAATTTCATTCCATCTATAGCTAAACCAAGTCGGATATTTCTGAACTCTTTGCCAAACTTGGGAAACTCGTCATCAAATTTCTTCCATTGAATAAAATCAGTTGGATGACGATACAAGCCATCACATTTTCTCTCATTTGCATGTCATCTGAGATTTTTAACATCATTTGTGTTTGCAAACAAATGCTTAATCCTTAGAATGATCGGAAGATACTACAGAACCTTCATTGGGGTCCATGCTTTGCCATCTCATTAATATTATCTTCATCTTTTTGTTTCAACTTGTAACGTCATAACCCACACCTCAAACAATTTTTCAACAATTCAAACTCCTTCCTGTATAATATGCAATCATTGATACTAATTATAAACCCTAATATTAATTACTATATTTTATTAATATTAATTATATAACTAAAATAATATTATTTATAAATCCTAAAATTAATTATAAAATTTTATTAATGCAAACTATAAACCCTAATATGATAGTTATTAAATTTTATTATTTTAATTATTTAACTTAAAATATATTAACTAAAATAATATTAATTATAAATTCTAAAACTAATTATAAAATTTTATTAATACTAATTATAAACCTTAATATTAATTATTAAATTTTATCAATCTTAATTATATAACTAAAATATTATTAATTAAAATAATATTAACTAAAATAATATTAATTATAAACCCTAGTATTGATTATAAAATTTTATTAATATTAATTATATAACTAAAATAATATTAATTATAAACTCTAGTATTGATTATAAAATTTTATTAATATTAATTATATAACTAAAATAATATTAACTAAAACAATACTAATTATAAATCTTAAAAATAATATAAAATTATTTCAATACTAATCATAAAATAAGGCCATAAGCGATAATAATTGACTAAGATCGTCACCTATGGTGGTATCTCTTTAAATAGGTGATAGTTCCCCCTATAACCTTTGCTTATGCCCCCTCAAATAGGAGATAGTTCCCCATATAACTGTAGCCTATTCGCTCCCACTAAGTATAGGCGACAATTCTCCCCACAATCGTCACCTTGTTCACATTATTCTAAAAAATGTCACTACATATTTTTGGACGACATGTGGCTATAAAACGGTGTTAAAAGTTGTCATTAAACATTTTTGCACTAGTGATCTCTAGTGAATTTTAAAGCCTTGATTGATAGACCTTCTAACAGACCATCTGATGGTTCGTCTGATACATCGTCTAATGCTCTTTTTAGTGTGTTTTCACTCATGTTTGTTTATACTCTAGACCTTAGCTTGATTCTTTGTTTTGCAACTATGATTTACATGGATGAACTTATATGATTGAGACATTCTTTATTCAAATTAACCCACTTGCCATATTATTCACCCTTCATGATAATCACTACAAGAAAATCATTAAATAGAAACCAATTTTAGAGACCAAAAATAATTAGTTGCTATATTGACTAAATTAGAGACCATTTTAGAGACTAAAAAAAATTTTGGTTTCTAAATTAGTCTATATTATTCTTAAATAGTTTCTAAATTGGTATCTGATTAGCTACCAAGGTTTTAACTACCAAATTTAGAATCCAAATAATTGGTAGTTAAAACCTTGTTAGCTAATTAGATACCAATTTAGAAACTATTTAACGATAATGAAAACTAATTTAGAAATCAAAAATTTTTTTAGTTTCTAAAATGTTCTCTAATTTATTCATATAGCAATTAATTATTTTTGGTCTCTAAAATTAGTTTCTATTTAATGATTTTCTTGTAGTGAATCCACATGTTAGCGCCCTTTAGCCTATAGCCTTTTTCTTGTTTTAAACCCTCATTACAAGCCCCAAAATAGAAAAAAAATGTTTGTACCTACTTAGAAGATAAAAGAGATTTGAAATTATTTTAAGAATAAGTTATTGAATAAAATTGGAGGTGTACCTCATTGTCCATAAGTTTACCTACTTAGTGCCGAAAAGAAAGAGAAAAAAAAAAGGAGTAAAACATAAAAAAGAAAACAAGAATAAGGAACAAAAGGGTAAATCGTCTAATACACTGGTTAGACGGTCTACCATGTGAAGGAGGAAACAAACTAATGTACTAAAATAAAAAAAGGAGTTGAATTGAAATTTTAAAGATTATATGTTGCTTGCACTTGTTTTGGATCTATCCCTCAGTGTTGTTACGTTTTCTATGGTCTTTAAAGCTCTTCTCCCCATTTTACCTACCTTTACCTTAGCCCCATTACATCCCGTATGAATTCCTATTGATCTCTGATTGCCTTTATTCAAGTGTTGTGAATATTAGAGTTTTTCTAAGCATATGGTAGAGTTTGTCTACATGAATGTTTAGTGTAAATACAAACCCTAAACATTTGAGTGAAGGAAAAAGTCTTGGGAATTTTTTGTCAATTTTAATTCAACATTTGATTTCAATTACTGACTTGTGTATTAAAATATAGGAATTTTCATTCATATTTGTCTTTATTCTTTGATTTCTTGAATTTATGTCATGCTTGCCGTTATGTGTTCATAGAATCTGCTGTGAATTTTATCATTCACTTGTACTTTGTTCTTTTGATTTTTTGTAAGTCTATAAAAAAAATTCCTAGGAGTGCAAAAGGATAAGTGTGGGGGTATTTAATGAGCATAATTTCATTCACACTTTAAAGCTTTAATCATAAATTATTGGATTCTAATCATGAAGATATCCACTATTTTAATTGAGATTCATCCAATTGGGTTTATTTTGGCCTTAACTGTTATTTATACTAATTTTGTGTTTTAGTTGCAGTAGACGATCTAATATTTCTAAGAGCAGACAATCTGAGCAAGACAGTCTAATAGAAGTGTTTGACCAGACAATCTGATAGAACTACAAGTGGGCCAAATCACAGGAAAGTCCAAGTTGCTTATTTGAATCAAAACAAGAAATAAAATTTTAGATAAAGAGTTAGATATTTAAATCTACAAATATCTCATAAAATAATTGGAAGAAAATATTTTGCATGGATATTCTGTAACATCCCGCCAAAATAATACATACATACATGTATAATGAAATTAAGTGTAACCAAATAATATTGAAGAGTACAAGATAATATGTATATATATCAGAAATGAAGTTACTCCTCTTAGGGAGTTTAATACATAACCAAATCAAATGTTTTCAAGATTTAACGAAAATAAATGAAATACAGTAAGACCGGCGGTCTCAAAAAAACGGCGATCTCCAACATAAAACGGCGATCCCAAACAGAAGACCTCAAAACGGGCGATCTTCTATCAGGACACGAAAACCGGCGATCACCACCGAGAGGTGGAAATAGGCGATCTCTTTCCCCGGCGACCACTCACTAGAGAGCTCTTCTTCCTGGAAGATCATCTGCTCCCGTGTAACAATTACACGATCATCACAGTTTTGAGAAAACAACCACAATAACAGATAAAAGGGTAAGCTAGATAATTTAAAAGAAGTTTAAATCAAGAACATGAAAATCCAAGTAAACCAAGTTCCAAAATATCCATGTAAAACGTAGAGCTGCTCATAGCATTCAGCTGATCGCCCAAAATCACAAACTTCACAACATTCACCCATAGTCATTCCATTTCACAATACAGCATCAAGTGTCTATCAATATTCAAGTTTCTCATTTCACATGTCAGACTTTCCACTGACTCACCACACAAGACACTTGACACTACTTCCGGATTGACTCGTGCGTTGATTAGACTCAGAGATCTGCACCTGTCATACCACACCACTGTGAAGTCCACACAGGGTCGCTGTGAATCCACACAGGGTCGCTGTGAATCCACACAGCATGCGCATATATCATCTCAATGTTACCATAGTTCTCCTGGTATGACAGGGTTAATCCATAGGACAGACGGAGCTCGTTCTTTTTCACACGAGACGCCCATCATATAGACCTCCTTCGACTCTCAACAACTGAGTAACTTCCTCTACGTGATTCCATTACCTCAGCAGAGTCAGGATATCCCCTTAGGAATCACCGATCAATGCACCTACCACAAGATCTTACACGGTATTTTCTTTCCTGAAAATACTATGCCTCGATCCCACATTCACAGCATTCAAAGACATCATGCCACACTTAAAAGAATGATTTCAATCACAGCAATAGCCATTTCAAAGGATTCATATTTTCGAATATCTCATGTAAATCTCAAGCAGTTCTCAAAACAACATCAAACACAAGGAGTTCGCAAAACAGCGCCAAAACCGGCGATCTAGTTCAAAATATGGTATTTCGAAGGCTGTATATTAAAACAGGCGACCACGTCGCCCAAGCACACAACACAGAGCATTTCACGAAGACGAAAGCGAAAACGGCGACCACGTCGCCCACACTTCAGAAATGGTTCAACTATGGCTCGTAGTAAAGATGAAGGCTAGCTTCCCTTACCTGGACTTGCGCAACCACCAGGAGCTTCGAAATCCAACGAAGCTTGCAGAATACCTTGGCTCTGTTTTTCGCGTCTGGTCTGAAGAACTTGCAGAGGACTACCCAAGTGCTCCAATGGTGTTGCTTCTCGTCGTACTCTTGTGTGGAGAGGCTGAAATCGCAACGCGGAGGAGGGAACTCACTCTTTCTCTCTTCGACTACAACAACGTTTTCTTCCTCTTCAGTAGTGGATTTCAGTAACTTAAACCAACTTATCCCTCCAAAAGCAGCTGCCACCACCCACTCTGCAGGGAAGTTTGCGTGTACGCTTCCCTGCACAGTACTACTAAGCATGCCTCTGCGCAGGCTATGCTATGAGGTCACTATTCTGAACCACCTTTTCGTCTACGTGGCGCGCGTGCAGAACGTCTCTTGCTGGGAGTCTAGGTCCTACGTTCTCGGTGTGTAACTAAGCGCCGCGCGATGACCTTTCGCCGATGGCTACCAGCGCGAAGACGAACCACCGATGACCTCGCACGAAGACAAACCACCGATGACCTCTCGCGCGATGACAAACCGCTGATGACCTCTCGCGCGAGGACAAACCACTGATGACCTCTCGCGCGAGGACAAACCACTGATGACCTCTTCCTGGCGAACGACCGATGTCTCACCCCCCCCTGATGATGCCCGCATGCATCGCGCCCTGGCGACGCCTGCATGCCTCGCGCCCAGGCGATGACGTGTAGTCTAGGCGACCGGCTATGATGTATAAACAAGGAACTCTTATAGTTTTTTCTAGACTACACTTTCCTTCCTTTTTAACTTAGATAAAACATACTTAGAATTTACTTAAAACATACTCTTTCATTCCAATAAATTTCAGGTCCTTACATTCTCCCCAACAACAAAAATTTTCGTCCTCGAAAATTGGATTACAAGGAAAAGAGGTATGGATAAGCCTCCCTCATGGGTTCTTCTAACTCCCAAGTAGAATCCCCCGATTTCTCATCCCACACCACTTTCACCATGTCGATGGTCTTGCCCCTGAGCTGTTTACATTGCCGATCGTCAATCCTGACTGGTTTGGCTTCAAAGGACAAGTCATCCCTAATCTGCACGTCGTCTACATCCAGCACATGACTAGGGTCTGCCATGTACTTCCTCAGCTGTGACACGTGAAACACATTGTGCAGATTCGCCAGATGGGGAGGTAGGGCGATCTCATACGCCACTGGGCCAATCCTTCTTAAGATCTGATATGGTCCCACGAACTTAGGGGACAACTTCTTTGACCTGATCGCCCGCCCTACACCCTTGGTTGGTGTCACTTTCATGAACACGTGATCTCCAGCAGCAAACTCCAAAGGCTTTCTCCTCTGATCTGCATAGGACTTCTGCCTACTCTGAGAGGCTTTCATTCTGCTTTGTATCTGCTTCACCTTCTCGGTCGTCTGCTGAATCAACTCTGGCCCAACCAAGACTGCCTCGCCCTCCTGGTACCAACATAAGGGAGTTCTGCATTTCCTCCCATACAGGGCTTCATATGGTGCCATCCCAATGCTGGCGTGGTAGCTATTGTTATAGGTAAACTCCACTAGTGGCAACACCTCCTCCCAACCTCCCAATTGATCCAAAACGCATGCCCTCAGCAGATCTTCCAAAGATTGGATCGTCCTCTCTGACTGACCATCTGTTTGGGGATGATATGCAGAGCTCATCCTCAACTTGGTTCCCAAACACTCTTGCAAGGTCTGCCAAAACCGTGAAGTGAACCTGGGATCTCTATCTGAAATGATGCTGGAAGGCACTCCATGCAACCTCACAATCTCCTTGATGTACAGCTGTGCCAACTTGGCCATGGGCATCTTCATATTTACTGGGAGGAAGTGGGCACTCTTCGTCAGCCTATCAATGATGACCCAGATTGCATCATGACCCTTTACCGATCTGGGTAAATGGGTGACAAAATCCATGGCAATGCTGTCCCACTTCCACTCGGGGATATCCAGTTGCTGCAACAGCCCGCCAGGTCTTTGATGCTCTACCTTCGCCTTTTGACACGTTAAGCAGGTTGCCACGTACTGGGCGACGTCCCTCTTCATGCCTGACCACCAAAATGACTCCTTCAAGTCATGGTACATCTTGTTCATGCCTGGGTGAAGGTTGAGGCGGCTCTTATGACCTTCCTCTAGGATCATCTTCTTCAACTCATCATTTGCAGGTATGTAAATTCTGCCATCAAACCTCAAGATCCCATCATCGCCCATCTCAAAGCCTCTCGCCTGATCTGTCCCTAGTGACTCCACAGTGCGCTTCAGGCTAGGGTCCTCCAATTGTTTATCCTTCAACATCCCAAGGAAGTCATTAGTTATAGTCAGCTTACTACAACTAATGTGATTCACGTGAAATTCCACTCCAAGGTTTAAGTCTCTGAACTGCTCGATCAGTTTCTGCTCTTCCATCATCATGGTGGCGACTTGTATAGACTTCCTACTCAAGGCATCTGCCACTACATTGGCCTTCCCTGGGTGATACATGAGTTGAAAGTCGTAGTCCTTTAGGAATTCCATCCACCTTCTTTGTCTCATGTTTAGTTCCTTCTGATCGAACAGGTACTTCAAGCTCTTGTGGTCACTGAATACCTGGAACCGAGCTCCTTAAAGATAATGCCTCCAGATCTTCAAGGCAAACACTACCGCTGCCAACTCCAAATCATGAGTAGGGTAGTTTCTCTCATGCACCTTGAGTTGCCTTGAAGCATATGCAACCACTCTCTTCTCTTGCATCAAGACGCATCCCAAGCCTTGATGTGAGGCATCACAGAAGACATCAAAAGGTCTTCCTACTTCTGGAATCACCAGCACTGGAGCACTGGTCAACCTCTCCTTTAGTTCCCTGAAGCTCTGCTCACATCGGTCGGTCCAAGCAAAGGGTTGGTCCTTGCGGGTCAGTTGTGTTAAAGGAGCCACTACTTTGGAAAAATCCTCAATAAACCTCCGATAGTAGCCCGCCAACCCCACAAAGCTCCTTATCTCAGTCACTGTCTTAGGACGTTCCCATTGCAGCACTGCCTCTACCTTGGCTGGATCTACCGAGATCCCCTGGGCAGATATCACGTGTCCTAAGAAGTTGACTTCCCTTAGCCAGAACTCACACTTAGAGAACTTGGCATAGAGCTGCTTCTCCCTCAGTATTTCCAATACTGTCCTCAGGTGTTCCTCATGCTCTTCCTCGGTCCTTGAATAAATGAGGATGTCATCTATGAAGACCACCACAAACTTATCCAAGAAAGGGCGAAAGATCCTATTCATGTAGTCCATGAATAGAGCTGGAGCATTGGTGACTCCAAATGGCATCACTACATACTCGTAGTGCCCATATCGAGACCTAAAAGCTGTCTTCTGAACATCTTCAGCTTTTACCAAGATTTGGTGATGTAACATCCCGCAAAATAAAACCATACATACATGTATAATGAAAATAAAGGTAAACAAATAATATTGAAGAGTACATGATATTATATATATAAGAAATGAAGTTGCTCCTCTTAGGGAGTTAAATACATAACCAGGTCAAATGTTTTCAAAATTTAAAAACGGAATTCAACCAAATGCAACAAGACCGGCGATCTCCATTCATGAACCGGCGATCTGTAACAGAAGGCCCAAAACAGCCGATCTGCTATCAGGACAGAAAAACAGGCGATCACCCGATGGAGGCATAAACAGGTGATCTCCTTCCGGCGACCACTCACTGAGGAGCTCTACTCCCTGGAAGATCATCTGCTCCCATGTAAAATACACGATCATCACAGTTTTAAGAGAAAACAGCCACAGAGCAATACAAAAGAAAAGGGGTAAGCTAGATGGTTTAAAAAGAGTTTAAATATGAACATAAAAATCAGGATAAAACAAATTCCATATACCCACATAAAATTATAAAGTTTCTCATTTCTTACGTCGGACTTCCACTGATTTAACACACATAGACACTTACCATACCACTGTAAAGTCCACACAGGACAGCAACCGGAGTCCACACAGGACAGCCACCAAGGTCCACACAGGACAGCAAGCAAAGTCCACACAGGACAGCAACCAAGGTCCACACAGGACAGCAAGCAAAGTCCACACAGGACAGCAACCAAGGTCCACACAGGACAGCAAGCAAAGTCCACACAGGACAGCAACCAAGGTCCACACAGGACAGCAAGCAAAGTCCACACAGGACAGCAACCAAGGTCCACACAGGACAGCAAGCAAAGTCCACACAGGATAGCAACCAAGGTCCACACAGGACAGCAAGCAAAGTCCACACAGGACAGCAACCAAGGTCCACACAGGACAGCAAGCAAAGTCCACACAGGACAGCAACCAAGGTCCACACAGGACAGCAAGCAAAGTCCACACAGGACAGCAACCAAGGTCCACACAGGACAGCAAGCAAAGTCCACACAGGACAGCAACCAAGGTCCACACAGGACAGCAAGCAAATTCCACACAGGACAGCAACCAAGGTCCACACAGGACAGCAAGCAAAGTCCACACAGGACAGCAACCAAGGTCCACACAGGACAGCAAGCAAAGTCCACACAGGACAGCAACCAAGGTCCACACAGGACAGCAAGCAAAGTCCACACAGGACAGCAACCAAGGTCCACACAGGACAGCAAGCAAAGTCCACACAGGACAGCAACCAAGGTCCACACAGGACAGCAAGCAAAGTCCATACAGGACAGCAACCAAGGTCCACACAGGACAGCAAGCAAAGTCCACACAGGACAGCAACCAAGGTCCACACAGGACAGCAAGCAAAGTCCACACAGGACAGCAACCAAGGTCCACACAGGACAACAAGCAAAGTCCACACAGGACAGTTAAAGATCATCAATTCGCCCAACGCACCATGCAATACTTAAATGAACGATCTCAACCACAGCAACAAACGTATCCAGGTTCAGACTTTTTCCAAAAACGCGTGCATTTCCCATATCAGTCACAAACAAGCTCAAAGCGACACTAAAACAGGGGAGTTCGTAAAACAGCGCCAAAACCGGCGATCTAGTTCAAAACGGGGTATTTCGAAGTCTGCATTTAAAACCGGCGACCACGTCGCCCAAACACATGAAACAGAGTATTCACGAAGATGAAAACGAAAACCGGCGACCACGTCGCCCTCACTTCAGAAACAGCTAAACTATGGCTTGTATTGAAAAAGAGGTCTAGCTTCCCTTACCTGGACTTGCGCAAAACACCAGGAGCTCCGAAACCCAACGAAGCTTGAACAACGCCTTGGCTCTGTTTTTGCGTCTGGTTGAAGGACTTGCAGAGAACCTCCCAGGTGCTCTAATGGTGTTGCCTCTCGTCGTACTCTTGTGTGAAGATGCTAGAATCGCAGCGCGAAGGAGATATCTGGAGGAGAAGGAGCCAACGTTAACTCTCTAAATCACTTTCTAATCACCTCTCGTCTCTTACCTCTCAGGGGTGAGTTTAAATCTAAGCCAACTTGCCCAGGAATGCCGCTGCCTCCACCCACTCTGCAGGAAAGGTTGCGTGTACGCTTCCCTGAACAGTACGACTACGCATGCCTCTGCGCAGGCTAACACTCTGAGGTCACTATTCTGAACCAACCTTTCTGTCTACGTGTCGCGCGTGCAGTACGTCTGATGCTGAGAGCCTGGGTCCCACCTTATCGGCGTGAAACTCGACATCGCGCGATAACGTTCCACCGATGACCTCTCGCGCGATGACCTTCCACCGATGACCTCTCGCGCGATGACTATCCACCGATGACATCTCGCGCGATGACTATCCACCGATGACATCTCGCGCGATGACTATCCACTGATGACATCTCGCGCGATGACCTTCCACCGATGACCTCTCGCGCGATGACTATCCACCGATGGATTATCCTGGAGGACGACCGATGTATCACCCTGGTGGACCACCGATGTCTCTCCCTGGTAGACGACCGATGCCCGCATGCCTTGCGCCCTGGCGATGACCGCATGCCTCGTGCCCTGGCGATGCCCGACGACACATCGTCACGCCTTCCCGAAGGTTCTTCATTCCACTATGTTACGTCCAAAGTATCATCTCCACATGACTCGGTGACGTCGGTAGCTTCACATTTCCAAGAGTAGACCAGCACCACTCTTCGTGCGCCCATGCATGCAACACTAAGGGCGATCTCTTTTGCTCAAGCATAGAGCTTCGCATGCACAGCGTATCTAAGGCTTAACCCACACCTTGATACGCGTGGTTGTTGGAACCCACTCTAGTTGATCCAGTACCTTGACCACATACTGAGTGCACTTTCGGCGATCATGTGCACCATAGGCGGCAGGCGATCATGCACTAACCAGGCGATCACATAGGAGACTTCTTAGCTACACTTTTCTTCCTTTACTCTTCTTGATCCACATGTCTTCCTCGAGCACATCCACGTGATTACCTCACGATAAAGTCATCGCACCTGACTACTATGTTACTGCAATGGTAAGCCGACCGACCTCTACCAGCTGACCTCAGATCTTGGGCGACGTCCGAGGTCCGACCACTATGAAACTTCGTTTACCAGCTCTTTGTATTTTAAATAATAACATCTTCTGAAATTATTTAAATATAACACTTTCATTCCAATTAAAGTTTCTAGGTCCTTACATTCTCCCCAACAAGAAAAATTTTCGTCCTCGAAAATTGGATTACAAGGAAAAGAGGTAGGGATAGGCTTCTCTCAGGGTTTCTTTCAAATTCCCAATTTGTATCACCCGATCTGTCATCCCACACCACCTTCACGGTCTTGCCTCTGAACTGCTTACCCTGCTGATCGTCAATCCTTACTGGTTTCGTCCCAACAACAAGTCATCCCTGATCTGCACATCGTCTACTTCCAACACGTGCCTAGGGTCTGCAAGATACTTCCTTAACTGTGACACGTGAAAGACATTATGCAGATTTTGCTCATTGGAGAGGTAGGGCGATTTCATAAGCCACTAGACCTATCCTCCTTAAGATCTGATATGGCTCGACTAACTTAGGAGACAGCTCCTTTGATCTGATAGCTCGTCCTACACCCTTGGTCGGCGTCACTTTCATAATGCATGATCTCCAACTACAACTCCAAAGGTCTTCTCCTCATTGTCAACGTCATCACTGCCTCCCCCAGAGTTATTATCCTTGTGTTCATTTAAGGCCAGAAGTGTCTTCACAGCGTTGTCAGCTTCGTCCTCATATCCACCACTAGAGTTGTTACCCTTGTCCTCATGAGCGACATAGGGTGGCTCCCTCCAGGTTATTCCCTTCATATTTTCCAGATCCGCAGGGTTTCCCAACCAAACGATTCTTGCTCACCTTCTTAGTAACTTCAACTTTGGGGATGGATGATGATTCACTTTCTAAGGCAGAGCCATCCGACGAAGATCCCTCTACCACTGTCATTAACTGCAGTTACAACACCTTCCCACCACCCATCATACCACCAGGCATACACTGCTGATTCAAACCCAAGTGGGCGACCTGAATGGCGCTCAGGAGAGCATGGCTTGACTGTTAAGCGCTCTGAACATCGCATACCCAATTTAATCAGTAGCTGCCACTCTAGACGAAAGGACCCATTCCTCTAGTTTCTGTGGTCCCTCTTTATCAAGCCAGTCATCGTACTGGACCTTCAGCAGCGTTGGAGACACACTCCAGATTTTGCATCTAAACCAGCGTTTTCTAACGCCACCATCTTGCCATGTTCAGGGGCCTTTAACTTCAACCATCCATTCCCACACTCATCTTTCAAATCCCGATCAACAAAACAACCCTATTCTGCGTGAAACCTTCCCTCTTAGGAGGTAGTCCAAGTATTTCTTCTGGAAATACATCCATGAAATCTTTCACCCCATGTATCCTGTTTACGCCCCCTTCACTCTTCACCCCCCCCTTCAGCTAGGATCACAAAACACGTCGCCCCTTCTTTCAACTCTGACTTCACATGCTGAGCAGATATCACACCTGACCCTTGGAGATTGGGAAACACCACCTTCTGGCTACTGCAATCTGTGAGAACTCGATTGGCATGTAGCCAATCCATTCCTAGGATAACATCCAGATCCTGAAGAGGTAGACAGATCAAATTCACTTTGAACCTGCGTCCCTCTACTATCACTGGACATTCAGAGCAAACTGGGGAGGTCAAAACCTGTCCTGATGCAGGTGTAGAGACCAACCGTTTAAACGGCAGCTCCTTCACTAGAAGGCCCAGTTCGGTTGCACACCGACTTGACACAAGAGAGTGTGTCGCTCCAGAAACAAACAAAACTCTAAAGTATCCACCAGCTATAAACAAGTATCTTGTACTAGGTTACCTGACTGAGATGCCTCCGCTCCAGACATGGCAAACACTCTCCCTGCTGCTTGAGGTCTGCTGCCTTCGTTCCTCAACTGCTGGGAACCACTGGGTTGAGTCGCCCTATTCCCGTTAGGACATTCTCTAGAAAGGTGCCCCGTCTTTCGGCAGATGTAGCATCTTCTCTCTGAATTTCTCTTGGGGCACACATTGGATGTGTGTGGTCCACCACAACGGGAACATCTGAGTTTCCAGGGCTGTTGCTGTTGAAACTGAGGCGGTGCTGCTCCTGCCCCATGCTGTGGAGGTCTCGCATAAGGCTTATTCTGCTGTTGCTGCACCTTGGCCTTCCCACTGGAAAAACCCCCTGGGTGTGACCTGATCACCCGAGAGTCACTCTTTTCCAGTGTCTCCACCATCATCGCCTTCTCCACTAAGGCGTGAAATTCTCTTATGCACATAGGTGCTATGGTCCTCTTCAGCTCATGCTTCAGTCCTTCTTCAAATTTCCTACACCTCCAAGCCTCAGAGGTCGCCTGGGTATAGAATCGGGCGAGATACTCAAACCAAGCAGCATAAGCATTCACTGACATCTCCCCCTGCTCCAATCTGAGGAATTCTGCTTCCCTCGCAAATCTTGCACTATCTGGGAAGTATTTTTCCAGAAATCTCACCCTGAAACTCTCCCAGTCTAACACTTCAGCTCTGGCTTCCATCATCTGCTGAGCTCCCATCCACCAGAACTCGGCTTCTCCAGATAGCAGATAGGTAGCGAATACCAATTTCTTCCCTTCAGGGCAGGAGGTCGCCCTAAAGATTTTCTCCAACTCCCTGACCCACTGATCTGCTTGATCAGGGGTAGCATTCCCACTGAACTTGGGTGGGTTGTGCCTCATGAACTCAGTCAGTCCCATCTGATCCTGAGGCTGACCGACGTGGGAAGCTGTTTCAGCCGACCGAGCAGTTTCCCAATGGTGCATTGCCGCCTGATGATTCTGAGCCATTGCTGCATTCTGTTGTTGGATGGCAGTTGCCATCATCTCAATAGCCTTGGCAATTTGGCTCATTTCCGAAGAAGGTTGGGGAGGGGTAGGAGGTCTACGTGCCATCTCTCTTCGTTTCAGATTTTGAAACTATAGGTTGTCTATATTCCCTACAACTACAAGAATGAGATCGATAAGAAATCAATTCATTCAGGAGGTAACATCTAGACCTTACAAAGGTCAGCATCTCAAAGTCATTAAGAATTTGAGTTCAACAACAGAATCATAATGCTTATAACATCAAGCATAACACCAGAACAACTACTGGTATGCAGTCATCAATCCAATCAACCATTTTCAATCCATTACAAGGACACTCAAGAAAATGAAATAGCTCACACCAGAAATTCAATATATGCTAAACATCAAACCTTTGGAATTAAGGTTGAGACTCTTCCCGATCCAGTTATGAGTGTGCACCCTCACTACTTTATCAGGACCTTCTCATTCTTAATACTAAGATTTTCAGTTATAACATATATTCACCAAAGCACACACAAAATCTCAATACAAAAACGTTTGAAAACTTTTCACTATAGTTGTTATTTTAAACTCAAATAAATTTCATGAGCAGAAGAAACACAATGGATCCACAACCCTCAGGTCATCCTAAGGACGAACTGCTCTGATACCATTAATGTAACATCCCGCAAAATAAAACCATACATACATGTATAATGAAAATAAAGGTAAACAAATAATATTGAAGAGTACATGATATTATATATATAAGAAATGAAGTTGCTCCTCTTAGGGAGTTAAATACATAACCAGGTCAAATGTTTTCAAAATTTAAAAACGGAATTCAACCAAATGCAACAAGACCGGCGATCTCCATTCATGAACCGGCGATCTGTAACAGAAGGCCCAAAACAGCCGATCTGCTATCAGGACAAAAAAACAGGCGATCACCCGATGGAGGCATAAACAGGCGATCTCCTTCCGGCGACCACTCACTGAGGAGCTCTACTCCCTGGAAGATCATCTGCTCCCGTGTAAAATACACGATCATCACAGTTTTAAGAGAAAACAGCCACAGAGCAATACAAAAGAAAAGGGGTAAGCTAGATGGTTTAAAAAGAGTTTAAATATGAACATAAAAATCAGGATAAAACAAATTCCATATACCCACATAAAATTATAAAGTTTCTCATTTCTTACGTCGGACTTCCACTGATTTAACACACATAGACACTTACCATACCACTGTAAAGTCCACACAGGACAGCAACCGGAGTCCACACAGGACAGCCACCAAGGTCCACACAGGACAGCAAGCAAAGTCCACACAGGACAGCAACCAAGGTCCACACAGGACAGCAAGCAAAGTCCACACAGGACAGCAACCAAGGTCCACACAGGACAGCAAGCAAAGTCCACACAGGACAGCAACCAAGGTCCACACAGGACAGCAAGCAAAGTCCACACAGGACAGCAACCAAGGTCCACACAGGACAGCAAGCAAAGTCCACACAGGACAGCAACCAAGGTCCACACAGGACAGCAAGCAAAGTCCACACAGGACAGCAACCAAGGTCCACACAGGACAGCAAGCAAAGTCCACACAGGACAGCAACCAAGGTCCACACAGGACAGCAAGCAAAGTCCACACAGGACAGCAACCAAGGTCCACACAGGATAGCAAGCAAAGTCCACACAGGACAGCAACCAAGGTCCACACAGGACAGCAAGCAAAGTCCACACAGGACAGCAACCAAGGTCCACACAGGACAGCAAGCAAAGTCCACACAGGACAGCAACCAAGGTCCACACAGGACAGCAAGCAAAGTCCACACAGGACAGCAACCAAGGTCCACACAGGACAGCAAGCAAAGTCCACACAGGACAGCAACCAAGGTCCACACAGGACAGCAAGCAAAGTCCACACAGGACAGTTAAAGATCATCAATTCGCCCAACGCACCATGCAATACTTAAATGAACGATCTCAACCACAGCAACAAACGTATCCAGGTTCAGACTTTTTCCAAAAACGCGTGCATTTCCCATATCAGTCACAAACAAGCTCAAAGCGACACTAAAACAGGGGAGTTCGTAAAACAGCGCCAAAACCGGCGATCTAGTTCAAAACGGGGTATTTCGAAGTCTGCATTTAAAATCGGCGACCACGTCGCCCAAACACATGAAACAGAGTATTCACGAAGATGAAAACGAAAACCGGCGACCACGTCGCCCTCACTTCAGAAACAGCTAAACTATGGCTTGTATTGAAAAAGAGGTCTAGCTTCCCTTACCTGGACTTGCGCAAAACACCAGGAGCTCCGAAACCCAACGAAGCTTGAACAACGCCTTGGCTCTGTTTTTGCGTCTGGTTGAAGGACTTGCAGAGAACCTCCCAGGTGCTCTAATGGTGCTGCCTCTCGTCGTACTCTTGTGTGAAGATGCTAGAATCGCAGCGCGAAGGAGATATCTGGAGGAGAAGGAGCCAACGTTAACTCTCTAAATCACTTTCTAATCACCTCTCGTCTCTTACCTCTCAGGGGTGAGTTTAAATCTAAGCCAACTTGCCCAGGAATGCCGCTGCCTCCACCCACTCTGCAGGAAAGGTTGCGTGTACGCTTCCCTGAACAGTACGACTACGCATGCCTCTGCGCAGGCTAACACTCTGAGGTCACCATTCTGAACCACCCTTTCTGTCTACGTGTCGCGCGTGCAGTACGTCTGATGCTGAGAGCCTGGGTCCCACCTTATCGGCGTGAAACTCGACATCGCGCGATAACGTTCCACCGATGACCTCTCGCGCGATGACCTTCCACCGATGACCTCTCACGCGATGACTATCCACCGATGACATCTCGCGCGATGACTATCCACCGATGACATCTCGCGCGATGACTATCCACTGATGACATCTCGCGCGATGACCTTCCACCGATGACCTCTCGCGCGATGACTATCCACCGATGGATTATCCTGGAGGACGACCGATGTATCACCCTGGTGGACCACCGATGTCTCTCCCTGGTAGACGACCGATGCCCGTATGCCTTGCGCCCTGGCGATGACCGCATGCCTCGCGCCCTGGCGATGCCCGACGACACATCGTCACGCCTTCCCGAAGGTTCTTCATTCCACTATGTTACGTCCAAAGTATCATCTCCACATGACTCGGTGACGTCGGTAGCTTCACATTTCCAAGAGTAGACCAGCACCACTCTTCGTGCGCCCATGCATGCAACACTAAGGGCGATCTCTTTTGCTCAAGCATAGAGCTTCGCATGCACAGCGTATCTAAGGCTTAACCCACACCTTGATACGCGTGGTTGTTGGAACCCACTCTAGTTGATCCAGTACCTTGACCACATACTGAGTGCACTTTCGGCGATCATGTGCACCATAGGCGGCAGGCGATCATGCACTAACCAGGCGATCACATAGGAGACTTCTTAGCTACACTTTTCTTCCTTTACTCTTCTTGATCCACATGTCTTCCTCGAGCACATCCACGTGATTACCTCACGATAAAGTCATCGCACCTGACTACTATGTTACTGCAATGGTAAGCCGACCGACCTCTACCAGCTGACCTCAGATCTTGGGCGACGTCCGAGGTCCGACCACTATGAAACTTCGTTTACCAGCTCTTTGTATTTTAAATAATAACATCTTCTGAAATTATTTAAATATAACACTTTCATTCCAATTAAAGTTTCTAGGTCCTTACAGGTGATACCCCGATCTCAGGTCAATCTTGGAGAACACCGAGGCCCCATGAATTTGGTCCATCAAATCATCAATCCGAGGTAGGGGGTACTTGTTCTTGATGGTCAATTTGTTCAATTGCCTGTAGTCTATACACAGCCGAGACCCTCCATCCTTCTTCTTGACTAGGAGCACTGGAGCTCCCCATGGAGATACGCTGGGTCTGATGAACTGCTTCTCCAGCAACTCTTCCACTTGCTTCTTTAACTCCACTAACTCGGCTGGTGCCATCCTGTAAGGTGCCATTGACACTGGTCCAGCTCCAGGTACCAAGTCAATAGAGAATTCCACTTCTCTCTTAGGGGGTAACCCAGGCACCTCTTCTGGGAATACATCTGTGAAATCTTTCACCACTTGTATCCTGTTTACGTCCCCTTTATTCTCCACTTCCAACCGGGCGAGCACTACGAAGCACCTCGCCTCTCCTTCCAGCTCTGATCGCCCTTGTTGAACTGACAACACATCCGGTTCTTGGGGGTCTGGAAACGCTACCTTCTGCCTACCACAGTCTATGAGAACGTGATTGGCAGCTAACCAATCCATTCCCAGGATGACATCCAGGTCCTGAAGAGGTAGGCAGATCAAGTTCACCTTGAATCTGCGTCCTTCTACAATCACTGGACATTCAGGGCACACTGTAGAGGTCGACACCTGTCCTGACGCAGGTGTAGAGACCAACAGCTCGAAAGGTAACTCCTTCACTAGGAGGCCCAACTCGGCTACACACAGGCTTGACACAAAGGAGTGTGTCGCTCCAGAATCAAACAAGGCCCTTACACCTCTACCAGCAATAAAACAAACACCTTGGATGAGGTTACCTGACTGAGCTGCCTCTGCTCCAGACATGGCGAACACCCTCCCTGTTGCCTGAGGTCTGCCGCCCTCGTTTCTCAACTGTTGGGAGCCACTGGGTTGGGTCGCCCCATTCCTGCTAGGGCACTCTCTAGCAACGTGCCCTGTCCTTTGGCAGACGAAACATTTCCTCTCTGAAGTCTTCTTGAAACAAGCATTGGAGGCGTGTGGTCCACCACAGTGAAGACACTTAGGTTTCCAAGGTTGTTGCTGTTGGAACTGGGGAGGTGCTGCTCCTGCCCGATGTGATGGAGGTCTCGCATAGGGTTTGCTTTGTGGGTGCTGTGCCTTAGCTCTCCCACTGGAAGGACCTCCTGGGTGTGACCTGATCACCCGAGACTCACCCTTTTCCAGGGTCTCCACCATCTTCGCCTTCTCCACTAAGGTGTGGAACTCCCTGATGCACATCGGGGCTATGGTCTTCTTCAGCCCATGCTTCAGCCCTTCCTCGAACTTCCTACACCTCCAGGCCTCGGAGGTCGCCTGGGTATAGAACCGGGCGAGGTACTCAAAACGGGCAGCATAGGCGTTTACTGACATGTCCCCCTGCTCCAACTTTAAGAACTCAGCTTCCCTTGCAAACTTGGCGCTGTCTGGGAAGTATTTCTCCAAGAACTTCACCCTGAAGCTCTCCCAATCCAGAACATCCTCTCGGGCCTCCATCATCTGCTGAGCTCCCATCCACCAGAACTCAGCTTCTCCTGATAGCAGATACGTGGCAAACAACAGCTTCTTCTCTTCAGGGCAGGAGGTCGCCCTAAAGATTTTCTCCACCTCCCTGACCCACTGATCTGCCTGGTCAGGGGTAGCATTCCCACTGAACTTAGGTGGGTTGTGCCTCATGAACTCGGCCAGTCCCATCTGTTCTTGGGGCTGACCGACGTGGGAGTTTGTCTCAGCAGATCGGGCAGTTTCCCAGTGCTGCATTGTGGCTTGATGGTTCTGAGCCATCGCCGCATTCTGCTGCTGAATGGCAGTCGCCATCATCTCGATGGCCTTGGCGATCTGACTCATCTCTGAGGAAGGTTGGGGTGGGGTAGCAGGTCTACGTGCCATCTTCTGAATCTATTGACTTCTATATTCCCTACAACTATAAGAATGAAATCGATAAGAATCAATTCATTCAAGGGGTAACAGCTAGACCTTACAAAGGTCAGCATCTCAAAGTCATCTAGAATTTGAGTTCATCAACAGAATCATAACACTTATAACTTCACACAAAACACCAGAACAGTTACTGGTGTGCAAACATCAGTCCAAACTACCACCTCAGTCAAATTCAAGAACACTCAAAATCACACCAGAATTCAATGTAGGCTAAACATCAAACCTTTGGAATTAAGATTAAGAATTATCTTGATCCAGTTATGAGTGTGCACCCTCACCACTTTATCAAGACCTTCTTATTCTTAATACTAAGATTTTCAGTTAGGCACACGTTCACCCAAGCACACGCAAGAGTTCAAAACTAAAACGCTTGAAAACCTTCCACTATAGTGGTTATTTAAAACTCAAATAAATTTTATGAGCAGAAGAAACACAATGGATCCACAGCCCTCAGGTCATCCTAAGGCGAACTGCTCTGATACCATTAATGTAACATCCCGCCAAAATAATACATACATACATGTATAATGAAATTAAGTGTAACCAAATAATATTGAAGAGTACAAGATAATATGTATATATATCAGAAATGAAGTACTCCTCTTAGGGAGTTTAATACATAACCAAATCAAATGTTTTCAAGGTTTAACGAAAATAAATGAAATACAGTAAGACCGGCGGTCTCAAAAAAATGGCGATCTCCAACATAAAACGGCGATCCCAAACAGAAGACCTCAAAACGGGCGATCTTCTATCAGGACACGAAAACCGGCGATCACCACCGAGAGGTGGAAATAGGCGATCTCTTTCCCCGGCGACCACTCACTAGAGAGCTCTTCTTCCTGGAAGATCATCTGCTCCCGTGTAACAATTACACGATCATCACAGTTTTGAGAAAACAACCACAATAACAGATAAAAGGGTAAGCTAGATAATTTAAAAGAAGTTTAAATCAAGAACATGAAAATCCAAGTAAACCAAGTTCCAAAATATCCATGTAAAACGTAGAGCTGCTCATAGCATTCAGCTGATCGCCCAAAATCACAAACTTCACAACATTCACCCATAGTCATTCCATTTCACAATACAGCATCAAGTGTCTATCAATATTCAAGTTTCTCATTTCACATGTCAGACTTTCCACTGACTCACCACACAAGACACTTGACACTACTTCCGGATTGACTCGTGCGTTGATTAGACTCAGAGATCTGCACCTGTCATACCACACCACTGTGAAGTCCACACAGGGTCGCTGTGAATCCACACAGCATGTGCATATATCATCTCAATGTTACCATAGTTCTCCTGGTATGACAGGGTTAATCCATAGGACAGACGGAGCTCGTTCTTTTTCACACGAGACGCCCATCATATAGACCTCCTTCGACTCTCAACAACTGAGTAACTTCCTCTACGTGATTCCATTACCTCAGCAGAGTCAGGATATCCCCTTAGGAATCACCGATCAATGCACCTACCACAAGATCTTACACGGTATTTTCTTTCCTGAAAATACTATGCCTCGATCCCACATTCACAGCATTCAAAGACATCATGCCACACTTAAAAGAATGATTTCAATCACAGCAATAGCCATTTCAAAGGATTCATATTTTCGAATATCTCATGTAAATCTCAAGCAGTTCTCAAAACAACATCAAACACAAGGAGTTCGCAAAACAGCGCCAAAACCGGCGATCTAGTTCAAAATATGGTATTTCGAAGGCTGTATATTAAAACAGGCGACCACGTCGCCCAAGCACACAACACAGAGCATTTCACGAAGACGAAAGCGAAAACGGCGACCACGTCGCCCACACTTCAGAAATGGTTCAACTATGGCTCGTAGTAAAGATGAAGGCTAGCTTCCCTTACCTGGACTTGCGCAACCACCAGGAGCTTCGAAATCCAACGAAGCTTGCAGAATACCTTGGCTCTGTTTTTCGCGTCTGGTCTGAAGAACTTGCAGAGGACTACCCAAGTGCTCCAATGGTGTTGCTTCTCGTCGTACTCTTGTGTGGAGAGGCTGAAATCGCAACGCGGAGGAGGGAACTCACTCTTTCTCTCTTCGACTACAACAACGTTTTCTTCCTCTTCAGTAGTGGATTTCAGTAACTTAAACCAACTTATCCCTCCAAAAGCAGCTGCCACCACCCACTCTGCAGGGAAGTTTGCGTGTACGCTTCCCTGCACAGTACTACTAAGCATGCCTCTGCGCAGGCTACGCTATGAGGTCACTATTCTGAACCACCTTTTCGTCTACGTGGCGCGCGTGCAGAACGTCTCTTGCTGGGAGTCTAGGTCCTACGTTCTCGGTGTGTAACTAAGCGCCGCGCGATGACCTTTCGCCGATGGCTACCAGCGCGAAGACGAACCACCGATGACCTCGCACGAAGACAAACCACCGATGACCTCTCGCGCGATGACAAACCGCTGATGACCTCTCGCGCGAGGACAAACCACTGATGACCTCTCGCGCGAAGACAAACCGCTGATGACCTCTCGCGCGAGGACAAACCACTGATGACCTCTTCCTGGCGAACGACCGATGTCTCACCCCCCCTGATGATGCCCGCATGCATCGCGCCCTGGCGACGCCTGCATGCCTCGCGCCCAGGCGATGACGTGTAGTCTAGGCGACCGGCGATGATGTATAAACAAGGAACTCTTATAGTTTTTTCTAGACTACACTTTCCTTCCTTTTTAACTTAGATAAAACATACTTAGAATTTACTTAAAACATACTCTTTCATTCCAATAAATTTCAGGTCCTTACATATTCTCTCAAATTTATGAAACTGGAGATCTCCTGTTAAACACACAAAAATATCCTTTGAAGATATTGTTCAAAAGAATCTTCTTCAAATATCTCTTGCTGATGCACTGGGTTTAATTATAATGAATTTGAAAGTTCGAATCGATTTTGGAAACAAAATATTTGGAAGAGAAGCGAGAACAATATTTGGAATTGATCAGGAAAGAATATTTGCTTAATAATTCGAAACAAAGAAAGAAAACATCTAATAATTGTAAAACAATAATAATACTTTTTTCTTGTGATGGCAAATGATTGTTGTTAATTGAGGTGTCAGCCTAGCTGAAATGTCAAGTTGCATAGTGATGCCTAATATGAAATCTTTTATACAAAAAAAAAACAATATCTTAAGGCAAATTTTCAATTCAATTTTGTGTAAAGAAAAGAATATTATAAAAGTCTTCCGAGTCACGTTTTTTAGCATCCTACTTAAGTGTCACACAACACACTCGAACCCTAGTTTTATTTCCTTTTTGTATTTTTCTTGTTTTTACCTCTGTATGGAAGGGTAAAATCTTTTGGGTTATTCCCTTGTGATTTCCCATTGCATTCTAAGGTTATGTTTAATAAAGTTTTGTTCTTCAACTTTCTGTAGCAGATTTATGCTTTATTTTTATCTTTTTGAAATCAAGTTTTGTCAAAGGAATTGGTTTTTTAATGTTTGTTGAGAATTCAGTTCTTTTCTTTAATTAGATTTCTTGGTTAATTATCTTAGTTCTAATCAATCTCTTTTTCGCTTAGTTCAAGAGGTAGAAGATAAACATCTCATGAGTATACAGTTGAAACTAGTGAAATATTGAATACGTCAGTGCACACTTGTTTTGTTAAGACGATTAAGTCTTAGACGATCTCATAATGAACCTCCAAGCTAGTTTTGAAGATAACGAAAAATCTTAAACGATAAGTTACAATGGAAACCAAACCAAAATATGATAGTCATCCTCTGTCAAAAGTCTTATCAAGATAGTAGATGATGAAAGGGAACTCAATGGATGATACTCTGAGAAAAACATACGAAGGATGAGCGTTACTGATGAGGAGTTGAGAGATAGTGCACCCACTAACCAAGCCCAGCCTTCTAGAAGGATGTCTAGGAGCATGACCCAGGATTCAGGGCTAGGTTAGGATCCACCACTAACTGGTGCTTCAGAGCCCAGTATTCCTCAGAGTATTAAAAGGAGTAAAGCCCAAGCCATGGGAGCTGAGCATCACCTAGTTTCTTTATTTTTAATTTTAGTACAGTAGGGTCCATTTAGCATAATAGGGGGGGTTGTATTTATCATTTTAGCTTGTGCCTAGCCCTTTAGGGAAGGAATGTAGCCCTAGCTTCTAGAAGCTAGGACTAAGGGGTGGCATTGACTTAGTCAAAGACCTAGGCCACCCCTTTCTTCATGACTTTTATGCCCTCGCTCATCTTGTTTTCCAAGGCACCCATTCCTATAAATAGGGTGTCTTGCCTCATGTTATGACACATTGAAAGTTTGAACAGAAAAGAAACTCTACAGAAATTGTGAGTGAAACTTATGTTCTCTCTTCAATTGGTCTTATCTTGTGAGTGTGAGCTCTTCAAGTGGCGGCCTTCATCACTTATCTTGGAGTTCCCACATCCTCCAAGTGGCATCTCCTTGTTATTCTTATTTTTTTGCCTCTTTTCCATTCGGTCATGTTCACCATTGTTTCTTCTTTTTATGTTCTTTCAATTCCGCAATCATTATCATAATCACCATATATTATTTTTTTCCATTTATCCTCTGGAAGTGAATCTTCACACTTACTTAACCACTTGGTTAAGTTCGTGTCCAATGGAAATCTTCTTTGGGCAACTCTAAAATTAACTCACATTATGTTGTATTCAGAGCATGGTCATTTTGTGCTTATTTGCTTTGATTTGATTTCGACACTTTATTTTCTAGCACATTTAATTTCTTGTCATTTACATTTCCGCAATTTTTATTCATTAAGCACTTTAAATTTCGCTATTGAATTTTTATTTGGTGTCAATTTGTTTTTCTTACCTCTTATTGCTCGAGTCATATGTTCTTAGTGTTCTAGGAGTCTTTCTACTTATTTTAATTTTAATTGTGAAGAGTTAAAAACAAATTGGAAGATGTGTGAGTGGCGGTTGAGTTAATTCCAAACATAGAATACAAGTGTTCATATGATTTGAATCCAGACCTAACATCTTTTTGAAAAGTGAAAAGTGGAATGACAAAAAAAATATGCATACAAAAAGGATATGGAACTTTTAAATCCAAAAAGAAAAACAAAGACAAAAGAGTTTTCAGAATCATTCACATTTCAACTTTCACTTTGCAAATTTCTAAAGAGGATTCTAAGTATATGGCAAATTGTATTCATAATTGTGGAGTTTACTCCCTCATACTTTCTCAATTTCTAAGAAATTTCAAATCTTCATAATTAAAGTTTAAGTAAGTTTTCTTTGGGTTTTTTCGTGCTTTTCTTGCTTGTCTTGTTAAAGTTTTGTCTTCATCTTATTTCCAATTTGGTTTAGTTTCCTTGATTTTTAAGCTTTTCTTGCTTGTCTTTTAAACCTTCTTAAGTTTTGTTGTGGGATCTTTGGTGATCAAGTGTAAGGGCTTTGTCCTCTTTCACTTGAAGTGCTTGCTACCCAAGTATAGACCTTTGGCTGAGAGGGAATTTCTTTCTTGAGTGTTTTTCTTGTTGTCCTCTTTTCTACAACCAAGTGCCACAAGTGAGGAGAGGATTATTAATCTTTTTCAATTGCTTGTTTTTCTTGTGCAAAATTATGACTAATTTATCTTCAGGAGAATCTTCCAAGCCACAATCTCCCCAAAAGGCTTTTCCTTTGCGAGAGCTTGGGGAAGATAAGAGGATATTGGCCCAAAAGAGGTGGAAATGCGGCAATTAGAGGAGAGGTTACAAAGACTTGAAGCAACTCAAGAGAGGCAACTCAGAGGAAGAAGATGGGAGCAAAAGAGAGCTTTTATGGAAGCCAAGAGGAAGATCAAGATTGGAGAGTGCATCAATTTGAAGATAGACGCCACCAACATCAACCATCTAAACCTTCTTTTCCTTATGTAAAATTACCAAGTTTTAATGTGGAAAGTGATCCCAATGTATATCTAGGATGGGAAGCTAAAGTAGAGGAAATTTTCAATGTGTATGAGGTCCAAAAGGACTAAAAGATTAAGTTAGCTTCCCTAGAATGCCATGCAGTGGCGGCATCAAGTTGTAATGGACATTGGTTTGAACAAGAGGCCAACCATGGTCTCTTGGTATGATTTAAAGGAATGCATGCGTGCGCAGTTTGTTCCTCCTCATTATAGGACGGAACTCCTGTTTAAGCTCCAACGGCTTCAACAAGGACCTACGAGTGTAGATGAGTATTACAAAGACTTAGAAACTACTTTGACCAAAATTGATATGCATGATAGTGAGAATTTAAAGATAGCTAGGCTTGTTAATGGTTTGAGAAGAGAAATCCAAGATATTGTAGAATTATATGAGTACTCCTTTTTGGAAAAATTGGTTCACCTAGCCATCAAGGTAGAATCACAACTTTTGAAGAAAACAAATTTCAAAAATACTCATAATGATGGCTTCTACAAATCTTCATGGAAGGACAAAAACAAAATTTCTTCAAAAACTTTTGCTTCAAATTTTTCAAAGGAAACCACTTCCAACCCTAGAGTTTCTAAACCCTCCACCTCTACCCCTAGGTCACCCACCTAAACCTTAAACACAAAATGTTTTAAATGTTTAGATTTTGGGCACATAGCTTCTAATTGTCCATCTAAAAGAATCATGATGGTAAAAGGAGGGTTGTTATGGGTGACAATACTTTCCCAAAGGTCTAGGTCCCCTACCTCTTTAAAAAGCCAAAGTGAAGAAGAGTGTGAGATACCTTGTGAAGGTGATTTGTGTAGAAAATGGGAGCTTTGATATTTCAAATCCATGATGAAGGATTGAAGCTGTGCTGCTTTTGGTTTGGGTTTAGTCTAGGGTGTTTAGAATCTTTGTAAGATCTTTCCTAGTCCATTACACAAGCTTGCTCAATTTGTTTTAAAAGAGAAAAAGTGTTTTTTCTAAGCAAAGAGAAAAACAACCGGTTGAATTGCCGAAATAATCGGTTGTTTGTCACTTGGCTTGTTTAAAGGTTTTTAAACTGTTTTTGATTTGGTTAAGTAACTGCCTAACCAATTCAACCAGTTAAAACGAATTTTCAACCGGTTGATTGTGACGTTTTATAACAATTTTTTTAAAATCTATTAATTTGTTTTGGATGTGAATCAAAACTGTTTTTAACCAATAAAAGTTTCCTAGAACGACTACTTTTGTGTGCTATAAATATAACCTTTCTTTCAAAAAAAAAAATATAGAAGTTTTATACTAAACATAGTGAGAATGAGATTAATTTGAAAGAAGTTTTTCAAAAGTTTTGCAAGATTATTGTATAGCTGTGCACTGGTTCAAGGTCTAATCATAGGAGATTTCTGATTCCTATAAACTTAGGTGTAATATGTTCCTTTCATGATTCTTGTATTTCATCTTTCATAAACTTGTAAGTGTGTGTGAAATCCTATAAAGTCGGAGGTTGTTCTGGCTAGAGGTGTGTGTTTGCAAAGAGGGTGAGTGGTTCTTGTGGTTTCAAGATCACCTCTTTATGGTGTTGTGTGTTTGTAATCTGTCATTGATTACTGGTAGAATACCCAGTGGTTGTTCTAGGGACTGGATGTAGCTTAAGGGTTGAGTGAACTAGTATAAATTGATTGTGTAAATCTCTCTCTCTCTCACTTCTTATAATTGTTTGTTTTAATTCTGCTTTTCTGCTGCTATAAACAATCGGTCCAGACGAAGTTTCAACCGATTGAAATTCTGCAAACAGTTTCTTCATCATTGTTTGATTGCTTTCCTTTATTACTTAATCTTTGAATTGTGTTAAAGCTTCATTCCTATTCAATCTTTGCAAAAATCTTTGATAAACAATTCACCCCCCCCCCCCCCTCTTGATTAAGCCATTAATTCTAACAATTGGCATCAAGAGCTAGGTTCTTGAAAAATATTCAAGTTCTATTTTTCTGAAAACTATTTTACATGGCTGACAAGTTGCCTTTTGGGGAAGGTGCTTCCATAAACAGACCACCACTGTTCTGTGGTGTAAATTACCAGTTTTGGAAGGTAAGGATGAAGATCTTTATGCATTCCATATATAAGGGTATTTGTGAAACAATTGAAAATGGTCCTTTTATACCTCAAGTTAAAAGAGATGAGGTTTTAATTGATAAACCTTCATTTGAATGGACTGAGGCTGAAAGCAAGAAAGTAAAGTTTGACTGGATTGCTAAAAACATAATAACCTCTGTTTTAAGTTGTGATGAATTTTTCGGGGTATCACAATTTAATTCAGCAAAGGAGATGTGGGACATTCTTGAACTCACACATGAAGGAACAAATGATGTCAAGAGGGCCAGAAGGCATGCTCTTATCCAAGAGTATGAGCTTTTCAGAATGCAGAAAGGGGAGACTATATGTGATGTGCAGAAGCAGTTCTCTTATATAGTAAATCATTTGATAAGCCTTGGGAAGTCTTTTGATAAAGAGGAGCTAAACATCAAGATCTTGAAGTGTCTTGATAAAACATGGTAGCTAAAGGTCACTGCCATTTCAGAATCAAAGGACTTGACATCAATGACAACTGCTTCCTTGTTTGGTAAGCTAAGGGAGCATGAACTTGAGATGAATAGGTTGGTTGTCCAAGAGAGTAAGGACAAACACAGCAAAGGTATTGCACTCAAAGCTTGCAAACATAAACAGCAACAAGACTCAATTGAGAGTGATGAAGATACCATGAGTCTGCTGTCAAGAAAATTTAGCAAGTTCTTGAAGAAGAAAAGCCAAGCTTCAAAAAGGTACAACTCTAAAAAGCCTAATGGTTTTAATCTTAACAAGTACACTCGCTATGGCTGTGGTGAACAGGGTCATATCAAAGTTGAGTGCCCTAATAATGAAAGCAAGGATAAAGCAGATTTCAAAAGTGAAAGAAAGGGAAAAGCCAAGAAGGCATATGTTGCATGGAATGATAATGAGGTATCCTCCTCTAGCTCTTCTGATGATGAAAAAGCAAACTTGTGCCTGAAAGCATCTGTATCTAGCAGCATGAGTTCATCTTCTTCAATCAAAGGTAAAACTTATTATCAATTACTTGAAGCTTTCAATGAAACTCATGAAGAAGCTAACCGATTGGCTCTTTCTCACAACTGGTTGAAAGGTTTAAACAACTGGCTCGAAAACAGAGTCAAGTCACTGGAAGAAGAGTTGGAAAATACAAAGGATGATTTTGAAAACCTTGATTTGATTTCCAAGAACTCAACTTACAGTTGTGACTCAAAGTTTTGTGAAATTATGAAAATCTTGAAAGAAAGATTCATTATCTTTTGAAAACCATGGATAAACTTACAATTGGAAAATCCAACTTTGAAGATGTTCTTGCATCTCAAAATTGTGTTTTTAGAAAAATTGGTTTAGGTTTTTATCCACAAAGCAAAGGAAATGGAAATTTCAAAACCTTTTTCATCAGTGCCAGAAAAATAACCGATTAAAAGATCGAATCAACCGGTTGTTACATGTTTCTACTGCATGAAGAGTGGTCATTCAGTTAGATTCTACAAGTTTCGCAAATATCTTGTTCCTAAAGGAATTTTTAAATGGATTCCAAGATATTTTGATGATTCCAAGGATAATTCTAACACAAAAGGTCCTAAGTTCTTTAAGGGATCAAAATTTTCTGTACTTTCTGTTACGACTGACACAAAATTTTGTATGGTTCAAATTTGATTCTCTTTTTTGTTTTGAAAAACAACCCACTTAATGCCAACTTTGACCAAAGGTTATGGCTATATGTGTGATGCAATTAGCTACTGTTTTCAATAGAACAATCTGTTTTTCTTCATTTTTTCTCTCTGCTCTTAATCTTTTCTGTAGTGTGTTTGCTCTTCTTTGATATGAGCTATGGCTGCAACTCCTCCATCTGCTAAGAGGATGAAAACAAAATCTGTAAGGAGTGGTGGGAAGCTGGAAGGATGGTTCTCAAGAGAATTAGAACTCATCAACAAGTACCTACATGAAACAAGTAGGAAAATTGTCAACACATCCAAGCTTTTCTCCTTCACTTGGATGCAGCAACAAAAGTTGACTGCTATGAGAAGTCTTCTCAAGGAGCAAATACTGAAAAAGTTTCTTAAGCTCTTTGGAAACATTTATCCAGACTTGGTAAAGGTATTTTATACTAACCTTCAATTCAATGGTGACATAATTATCTCTCATGTGAAGGGAGTAGACATGGTTATCACCAATGATGTGTGGGCTGCCATAACTGGGCTGAAGTTCTTTGGAGTAAGGATTAACAAGGGCAACCTAGGGGTGATAGAAGAGTTCAACAAGATTCAATTCTACAAGAATTGTCTTAAGAACCCACTCTCAAAAGAAACTTTTCTGTTGGAGGGCTAAAACTTGATGAAAGGCTCATAGACTTCATTGTATCATGGATCATCACACCGAGAGGAAGCAATCACTCCACTCTCTCTGAGGAAGACCTGTTATTGATCTACTGCATTATGAACAAAGTGAAGCTTAATTGGATTCACATTATTAAGGATCATATGCAAGAATCCACAAGGTTAAGTGACTTCCACTATCCCTATGCTATTTTAATCTCTAAATTTCTACACTATTTTGAAGTGGATATTAAAGAGGAGCTGGCTGACATTATCAAGCCTTCAAGTGAGATTAACAGTGGATCCTAGATTTACTAAGATTGGTGGGAGATGGGTTAGCAAAAATGATGATCACGCTGGCCCTAGTAGAACCAATGATGGTGATGAACGTGAAGTTGCAGCAACTCAAGAGGAACCTGCTGCTGAGACTCATGAGGCTGGTCCTAGTGATGGTTACATGGGAGAAAGGATGACTTCAATGTCTCCTTTTGAAAGGCTAATTATAAACCGCATGGACACATTTGCTGAAAATCAGAGGAATCTCCATGATTTGTGTTAATTAAGATTCATTCATATGGATTCATGTTTTTCAAACCTGGATGAATAGATAGAAGAGGTTCAAAATCAACTTCTGGAGCTACAGTTTGAAAGGAATAACAGTCCTTCTTTTTAAATTGCTGGTTTAAATTTCTGACCATTTTTCTTTTTTATGCTATTTTTTATCCTTCCATTTGTCTATTTGTGAAGACAAATAGGGGGAGAAGTGTTTGGGATATGTAATGTTCTTATTATCTGCACTTATTTCTGGCTTTGAACATTGCTATAACTGGTTTATATTTGAAATTTGAAACTCTGATAAACTCTTATACAAAATTTTAACCGATTATTCCTGCAAAATAATTGATTGTTTTTCTAATGCTGCACCGTTGTATGTTTAACTGGTTTCTCACATTGATTTGGTTGATGTTCCTCTTTGGAAATCACCTAGTGGGAACTGGTTTGTGGTGCCTGTTTGATTGGAATAGATTATCCTGTATGTCTATGTTTGCTTATGAATGCAGGTTATACAAATTCTAAACAAGAACATTCCAAAAAGCATCCCAAGGATTTGTCTCCATCAAATAGGGGGAGATTGTAGAACATGGGAGCTTTGATGTTTCAAATCCATGATGAAGGATTGAAGCTATGCTGCTTTTGGTTTGGATTTAGTCTAGGGTGTTTAGAATCTTTGTAAGATCTTTCCTAGTCCATTGTACAAGCTTGCTCAATCTGTTTTAGAAGAGAAAAAGTGTTTTTCTAAGCAAAGAGAAAAACAACCGGTTGAATTATCGAAATAATCAATTATTTGTCTCTTGGCTTGTTTAAAGGTTTTTAAATTGTTTTTGATTTGGTTAAGTAACTGCCTAACCAATTCAACCAGTTAAAACGAATTTTCAACCAGTTGATTGTGACATTTTATAACAGGTTTTTGAAAATTTGTTAATCTATTTTGGATGAGAGTCAAAACTATTTTTGACCAATAAAAGCTGCCTAGAACGGTTAGTTTTGAGTTCTATAAATATAGCCTTTCTTTCAAAGCAAAATATAATAGTTTTATATCAAACACAATGAGATTGAGATTAATTTTAAAGAAGTTTTTTAAAAGTTTTGCAAGATTGTTGTATAGTTGTGCACTGGTTCAAGGTCTGATCATAGGAGATTTCTCATTCCTGTAAACTCAAGTGTAATTTGTTCCTTTCATGATTCTTGTATTTCATCTTTCATAAACTTGTAAGTATGTGTGAAATCCTGTAAAGTCATAGGTTGTTCTGGTTAGAGGTGTGTGTTTGCAAAGAGGGTGAGTGGTTCTTGTGGTTTCAAGATCACCTCTTTATGGTGTTGTGTGTTTGTAATCTATGATTGATTACTAGTGGAATACCCAGTGGTTATTTTGGGGACTGGATGAAGCTCAAGGGTTGAGTGAACCAATATAAATTGATTGTGTAAATCTCTCTCTCTCACTCCTTAAAACTGTTTGTTTTAATTCTGCTTTTGCTACTGCTATAAACAATCGGTTAAAACGAAGTTTAAACCGATTGAAATTCTGCAAACAGTTTCTTAATCATTGTTTGATTGCTTTCCTTGATTTCTTAATCTGTGAATTGTGTTAAAGCTTCATTCCTATTCAATCTTTGTGAAAATCTTTGATAAACAATTCACCCCTTCCCCTCTTGTTTAAGTCATTTATTCTAACAATTTGTTAATAGTAAGGCACATGCTTGGGCAAGTTCAAAAACCTTTTGATGAAAGTCAAAGGGAAAATATTTTTCATACAAGGTGCCTTATTAATGACAAATTATGTTCATTAATTGTGGATGGGGGTAGTTTCACCAATGTGGCAAGTACAAGAGTGGTGGAAAAGCTTGGTTTGTCCACCATCTCTCATGCAAAGCCCTACAAGCTCCAATATCTTAGTGAAATGGGATAAATAGTTGTTAATAAAAAAGTCCTCATAGCCTTCTGAATTGGAAAATATAAAGATAAGGTCTTGTATGATGTTGTGCCAATGGAAGCCACCCACATTCTATTAAGAAGGCCATGGCAATTTGATAGAAAAATTTTACATGATGGCCTTATTAATAAAATCTCTTTTAGCTTCCAAGGGCACAAGATCATCTTGAAATCTCTCTCTCCAAGGGAAATAAATGAAGACCAAGTGAAAATGAAAGAGAAGAGAGAAAATGAAAAAAAATAATAAAAATGGAAAAAAAGTAAGTGTTAAGGAAAGCCTTCTCATCTTCTCCAAAGAGGTCAAAAAGGTAATGCTAGCTCACAAGGCTATTTTCATAGCCTATCCTAAGATAAACCTTGAGAATGAGTCCGCGGTAGATAGTTCTACATGTTTGGATCCTTTGGTTGTGTCTAGCCCTTTAGGGAAGGAATATAGCCCTAGCTTCTAGAAGCTAAGACCAAGGAGCATCATTGACTTAGTCAATGACCTAGGCCATCCCTTTCCTCATGACTTTTATGCCCTCCCTCATCTTGTTTTCCAAGGCACCCATTCCTATGAATAGGGTGTCTTGCCTCATGTTATGACACACTAAAATTTTGAATAGAAAAGAAACTCTGCAGAAATTGTGAGTGAGACTTGTGTTCTCTCTTCAATTGATCTTATCTTGTGAGTGTGAGCTCTTCAAGTGGCGACCTCTTATCTTGGAGTTCCCACATCCTCCAAGTGGCGTGTTCAATATCCATAAGCATTCTTATCCTTCATCTTTCCATTCCATTTTCATTACGCCATTTATCTTATTTTTTTGCCTCTTTTCCATTCGGTAATGTTCATCATTGTTGCTTCTTTTTATGTTCTTTCAATTCTGCAATCATCATCATAGTCACCATATATTGTGTTTTCCCGTTTATCCTCTAGAAGTGAACCTTCACACTTACTTAACCACTTGGTTAAGTTCGTCTCCAATGGGAATCTTCTTTAGGTCTCACCTTATAATTGCTAAAATCCAAAATCCTAAATAAAGTGTCACCATAAAATTGGAAACTCTAAAATCAACTCACATCAGTTACACAAAGAAGACGATTATCAAATGAACATATCAGACCATGATCAAGTATCAGGGAAGTTTCGAAACTTAATCCTTTCACTTTATATGTGCTTAAATGTTTATCAAATGTTTTCTGAACATGCTTTAATTAAGCTAAATTATACAAGTCATCCTTGATCGAAACGCAGTGTTTTAGTTAAGATTTAAAAATGTTTTCAAATGAAGTTCAAGAAATATTTCATGTGGCTAAATTGTTCAATATTTGAAAAAATTCTTTGAAATACAGTGAGAAAAATTAATATGTTTTTAATGATTAATGAAAGAGATTTTATGCTTTGATTCCAAATACAATTGTTCTTAATTGTAATTCAAATCTTTGTTTGAAAAAGGATTTTGAAAAATAGAGTACACATGGGTTAATTATTAAAAGTGTTATCAAAATATATTTTACGAAATATATTTAAGAGAAATTGTATTTATATTTAAAAAATATTATTCTATATAAACTTTAATATATTGATATCATGTGTGAATTAATATCTGAGAATATAAAGTATTTATAATTCATATGATATTCTAAGATATTAAGAGATTATTGTTCAGTGATATATTTGTTCTTTTATATTGAAAATATTAATATCACTGGTAATCACAAAGAATTCTAAATGTGATTTTAGAAACCATCAAAATGTAGAGGAGAACATGCACAAGTTTCCTTATTGAGCACTAACAGGTAAGATGGAGTTATTGCAGAGTATGATTCATGGGAAGAAATTGAATACATTCAAAGCTATTACAAATAACAAAGAGAAAAAGCATTAAAGATGCAAGCCAAAACTTTCCATAATCAGTGTCAAATGCAACAGATCTAAAGTGGAGAATGAGATTCAAAGAAAATCCAAGATTACATCCAATTTTCAAATCCACAACAATGTTAAAAAGAATTTCATAGAGCATTGAAGAAAATTACAAAATGGTAAAGATGCGCCAATACAAACAAAACAAATATTTCCATATCAAGCATACAAGGTATTTATAGTGAAGCAACATGACAGAGATATGATTGAAGAATCTGTCACGTGCATTAATGGGTTAACATTCACATTAGATATCATAAAGTAAACAATTCAAATTTTTTTCATACGCTCAAAGATGCGCAAAATATATTCAAAGCAAAAGTTGCCATATTCAGCGTTTGATGTGAAGAAGATGATGAACAAGTGCATGAGGATGAAAGATACCTAAACATTACACTATTAATGAATCAACATTCACATTAGGATTGAAAGAGAAACAAATAAAAATGCATTTAAAGTAAAAAACTAGTAAAAAAAATGCTTTTAGACATTGGTTGTTAAAGCACTTAAGTGTCAATTTTAAAATCGTAGACTATAAGCATTTCATCTATATTTTTTAATTATAGACGATGGCTATGCACCATATTTTATTAATGCGATATAAGTGGCAGTTATTTCAGTAACCGACGCCTATTTCATACGTAAAATAATATTACACTATACCTATAGAAGGATATAGGCGTTATTATTCACAAAACCAATGCCTTTACCCTTTTTCGGGCCTTTATTATTCATGCATGGTCTCTCCTATAGACTATGATTTTCACTACAATCAGCAGCTATTGTGGCCCATAAACTATGATTTTGTCCATAACCGACGCCTATAGTGGTTTATAGACTACGATTTTGACTACAACTGATGTCTATGACAGAATTTTTTTTAGTTCAATTTTTTATGTGTTTCCTCCTCTTAATTAACCTGTCAATGTCTGCATTTCAACTTTTCTATGACGCTTGTACTTTTCTTGGTGCTATATGATTATATAATGTCACATACCAGTGCTTGTTACTTGCAAGCAATTTCAATCCTTCCATCAATTGGAATCTGTTAATGTGGTATTGACTAATAATGTATCTAAAAACTAAAATCATCATTAGTATGATACTTAAAGAACATGACTAAAATCGCACATCTATGATACCTCAGGGATCCAAATGGTACGACTGAAAGCATGAAGATTAGAATTACACCATTATGATATGTAGTAGACCAACTTATTCATAAGTCAAACTTGTACCCTGGCCCAAAGATTATTATAAATTAGTAATCAAACTTTAGACTAAGCTTGAAAAGTGGCATGTTTGATATGTAAAAATTGGCATATTTGGCTTCATACCAACAATATCTGAATCAATTCTGCTGGCACATTATAAATTTAGAGGATGGAGGGCTTTAAAAGATTTTACATTCTTGTTGCCTGATTTTATTAAAAATATAGTTTCTATCATAAACACTAATGGTCAAACTTGAACCAGTGATATGCTGGGTCCATTAAAAAGAACAAATGAATCTTGTCGAATATACTCATAAGCATGTTTGGAGTTGTGTCGTGAGATGAATGTGAGGTCCAAGAGGACCAAAAGATTAAGTTAGCTTCCCTAGAATTCGTAGATTATGTCATGCAGTGGTGGCATCAAGTTATAATGGACATTGGTTTGAACTAGAGGCTAGTTGTGGTCTCTTGGTATGATTTAAAAGAATGCATGCACACGCGGTTTGTTCCTCCTCATTATAGGATAGAACTGTTGTTGAAGCTTCAATGGCTTCAACAAGGACCTAGGAGCGTATATGAGTATTACAAAGACTTAGAAACTACTTTGACCAAATTTGATAAGCATGATAGTGAGGAGTCAAAGATAGCTAGGTTTGTTAGTGGTTTGAGAAGAGAAATCCAAGATATTGTAGAATTATATAAGTACTCCTCTTTGGAAAAATTGGTTCACCTAGCCATCAAGGTAGAATCACAACTTTTGAAGAAAACCCATTTCAAAAATACTCATAATGATGGTTTCTACAAATCTTCATGGAAGGACAAAAACAAAATTTCTTCAAAAACTTTTCCTTCAAATTTTTCAAAGGAAACCATTTACAACCCTAGAGTTTCTAAACCCTCCACCTTTACCCCTAGGTCTCCCACCAAAACCACAAACACAAAATGTTTTAAATGTTTAGGTTTTGGGCACATAGCTTCTAGTTGTCCATCTAAAGAACCATGATGGTAAAAATGGGGGTTGTTGTGAGTGACCATAGTTCCCAAAAGTCTAGGTCCCCTACCTCTTCAAGAAGCCAAAGTGAGGAAGAGTATGAGATCCCTTGTGAAGGTGATTTGTTAATAGTAAGGCGCATGCTTGGGAAAGTTCACAAACCTTTTGATGAAAGTCAAAGGAAAAATATCTTTCATACAAGGTTCCATATAAATGACAAATTATGTTCATTAATTGTGGATGGGGGTAGTTACACCAATGTGGCAAGTACAAGAGTGGTGGAAAAGCTTGGTTTGCCGACCATCTCTCATGCAAAACCCTATAAGCTCCAATGGCCTTGTGAAGAGGGAGAAATAGTTGTTAATAAAAAAGTCCTCATAGCCTTCTCAATTGAAAAATATAAAAATGAGATCTTGTGTGATGTTGTGCCAATGGAAGCCACCCACATTCTATTAGGAATGATAGAAAAATTTTACATGATGGTCTTACTAATAAAATCTCTTTTAACTTCCAAGGGCACAAGATCATCTTGAAATATCTCTCTCCAAGAGAAGTAAATGAAGACCAAGTGAAAATGAAAGAGAAGAGAGATAATGAAAAAAATTGATAAAAATGCAAAAAAAAAAAAAAAGTAAGTGTTAAGGAAAGCCTTCTCATCTCCTCCAAAGAGGTCAAAAAGGTAATGCTAGCTCATAAGGCTATTTTCATAGTCTATCCTAAGAAAAACCTAGAGAATGAGTCAGCGGTAGATAGTTATACATGATTGGATCCTTTGGTAAAGGAGTATTAAGATGTGTTCCAAGAGCCCCCTAAAGGATTACCTCCTCTAAGGGGCATTGAACATCAAATTCATTTCATACCTGGGGCTTCTTTACCAAATAGGATAGCATATAGGACCAATCCAACTGAGGTCAAAGAAATTCAACAACAAGTAGAGGAGTTAATAGCTAAGCAGTTGGTGCAAGATAGCATGAGTCCTTGTGTTATGCCTATGATTTTTGTCCCTAGAAAGGATGGGAGTTGGAGGATGTGTATGGATTGCCGTGCAATCAATAACATATCCATCAAGTATAGGCATCCCATTCCTAGATTAGATGACTTGTTCGATGAGTTATATGGGTCTCAAATCTTCACCAAAATTCATCTTCAAAGTGGGTATAACCAAATCTGGATTAAACCGGGAGATAAATGGAAAACGGCTTTTAAGACCAAGTTTGGGTTGTAGGAGTGGTTAGTCATGCCCTTTGGCTTAACCAATGCTCTAAACACCTTCATGCAACTTATGCATCATGTGTTAAGATCTATTATAGGCAAGTTTGTAGTGGTCTACTTTGATGACATCCTTATCTATAGCTTGACCTTAGAAGACCATAAGGAGCATGTCATGCAAGTTCTTGAAACCCATAGGAAAGAGAAGTTGTATGCCAATCTGGAAAAATGTGTCTTTGCCATAGACCATATAGACTTCCTAGAGTTTGTTGTGAGTTCCAAAGGGGTGCATGTTGATGAACAAAAGGTTGCAGCAATTAGAAATTGGCCTACACCCACCAATATTAGTGAGGTACGAAGCTTTCATGGATTAGCTAGTTCCTATAGAAGATTTGAGAAAGACTTTAGTACCATTGCTACACCTCTCAATAGTGAACAAGGATGTAGTGTTCAAATGGGGCCAAGAACAAGAAAATGCTTTTGAGACTTTGAAAGACAAGTTAACCAAGGCACCCATTTTAACACTTACCAACTTCACTAAAACCTTTGAGATTGAGTGTGATGCCTCTAACATAGGCATTGTGGCTATCCTCCTTTAAGAGGGTCACCCAATAGCTTATTTTAGTGAGAAACCCAAGAAAAGTCACCTCAATTACTCCACCTATGACAAAGAGCTTTATGCTCTTGCTAGGGCCTTGCAAAATTGGCAACACTATCTTTTTCCAAAAGAGTTTGTGATACACAGTGATCATGAATCTCTTAAATATTTGAAAGGCCAAAGTAAGATTAACAAGAGACATGCCAAATGGGTAGAGTTTATTGAGCAATTTCCTTATGTGATCAAACATAAGCAAGGCAAGGTTAATGTGGTGGTGGATGCTCTTTCTAGAAGACATACCTTGCTAAATGTTTTGGATACTAAATACTTGGGGTTTGATCACATCAAGGAAATTTACAAGGACGACCTTGACTTCTCTTTCATCTTTTAAAAGTGCTCAAAGGGTGGACACAAAGACTTCTTCATACATGATGATTTTCTCTTTAAAGGGAAAAGAATTTGTGTTCCCCAAGGGTCTTTGAGGCAAACTTTTGTTAGAGAGGCACATGAGGGTGGTTTAATGGGACATTTTTGGGGTAGCAAAAACCTTAGATACTTTGCATGAGCATTTCTTTTGGCCTCATATGCACAAATCTGTACATAGCTTCTATGATAAGTGCATAGCATGTAGGAAGGCTAAGTCTAAGGTGCAACCCCATGGTTTATATACCCCTCTTCCCATCCCAAACATGCCTTAGGTTGACATCTCTATGGATTTCATTTTAGGTCTTCCCAAGACATCAAAGGGTATGGATTCTATCTTTGTGGTAGTGGACTGATTTTCAAAAATGACTCATTTTATTACATGCCACAAAGTAGATGATGCTTATTGTATTGCAAATCTCTTCTTTAAGGAAGTTGTTAGATTGCATGGGCTTCCTAGAAGTGTAGTATCTGACAAAGACTATAAGTTCTTGATTCACTTCTAGAAGACATTGTGGGGAAAACTTGGCACTAAACTCTTGTTTTCTATTACTTGTCATCATCAAACTGATGGTCAGACAGAAGTGGTCAATAGAACATTGGCCCAAATGTTGAGATGCCTTATTTCCTAGAACCCAAGGGTGTGGGAAAATTTCCTTCCTCACATTGAGTTTGCTTATAATCAAGTAGTTAACTCTACTACTTCTCACACCGCTTTTGAGGTTGTGTATGAGTTCAATCCCCTCACACCCCTATACCCACTTCCTATTCCTGTACTTGATGAGGTGTTGTGCTAGGATGGTTTTGAAAAAACATCTTTTATTAAAAACTTGCACCACCACATCAAGTGCCAAATTTAAAGGAAGGTAGGCAAGTATGCGCAACATGCCAATAAGGGGCGCAAAGCATTGATCTTTGAACCCGGGGACTGGGTTTGGCTTCACTTGAGGAAGGATCACTTCCCTACTCAAAGGAAATCCAAAACTCTACCACGTGGTGATGTGATGTGAGTCTCTTATGAACCTTTCTTGGTTTGGGTTGAGTTGATGTAGGTTTCATTGTATTCAAGACACTTTCAAGAATTAGGATCAAAATTCTAAGGAACAATTAATAGAGTTTCTACTCAAGAAAACAAAGGTTCATACTAAAAACACATGAATAGGTAACTTGTAGTGTAAGATAAGAATGGAATACGAATGGGTAATTCAAGAACAGCAACCAAAGTGCAGTAACAACACAAAAACAATACAAAGAAACAAGAATTAAAACAAGAACACAACAAGAATTGAAACTAGTAATAGAAACACAACAAGAACACAACCTACTATTGGAAATTTAAGAAAACAACATGAACCATAATACCGATGGAAATCGAACCAAAAACAGGTTGCTATAACAAGTTTGAACCGATTAAAATGGGAGAACAACACATCAAATGATAGAGGACATCACAAGGAAGAGAATGAACCAATTAGAATTGAAAACAAACAAGTAGAACAAAAATGGGTATTTTTAGAAGATGAATAGAAATGACTTATGTGGTTGTAGCCTTTTGGAGATGTGTAACATCCCGCCAAATCCTTTTCATATTTATATAATGAAATAAAGGTAAAACAATAATATCAAAGTGAACATATATATATATATATATAATGAAATTTCTCCTCACAGGGAGTTTAATACATATCCAGTCAGTTTTCCAAACTTAAACAAAATACAGCAAAATACAAAAAACAAGCGATCTCCTAACAGAAAATAGAAAACAGGCGATCTCCTATCAGAAACAGAAAACAGGCGATCGCCTAACAGAAACAGAAACAGGCGATCTCCTTCCGGCGACCACTCACTACGGAGCTCTACTTCCTGCAACATCATCTGCTCCCGTGTAAATTATACACGATCATCACAGGTTTAAGAAAACAACCACGATACAAAACAAAAACGCAGGGTAAGCTAGATATTTTAAAGAGAATTTAGATATGAAACTTTAAAATCAAGATAAAACAAATTTAAGACATCCACGTAAAAACCATCAACTTTCTCATTCCCTTCACATGACCATAAAGTAATCACATATTTCACAATTTCCTCAAGAGTCGTTCAATTCACATAATCCATCAAGTGTCTATCAATTTCAATGTTTCTCATTTCTCACGTCAGACTTCCACTGACTCATCACACATAGACACTTGACACTACTTTCGGAAGACACGTGCATTGACTAGACTCAGAGATCTGCACCTGTCATACTGCACCACTGTGAAATCACACACATTCACAGGGTCGCTGTGAAATCACACACATTCACAAGCGTATAAATGAATCTCAATATCATCACTATCCTAGCATGACAGGGTTAATCCATACAACGAGTCAAGCTCATTCTCTTTCAAACAACTCACCCATACATATGAACCTCCTTCGACTCTCAACACCTGAATAACTTCATCTATATGATTCCATTATATCAGGAGAGTCAGGATAACTCATAATAAATGAATCACCGGTCAATGCACACTCTACACGATCTTACACGGTATTTTCTTTCCTGAAAATATTATGCCTTGATCCCACATTCACCACATTCCATACATCATACCACACATAAAGAACAATTCCATCATAGAATACTTTGAATCTTTTCCTAAACAACCCCACTCACAAAAACAAGCATACCACCGTTCAGGTTTTCGAATAGCATATACATTTTTCATTTCAATCTCAACAAGTTCAAAGCGACACTAAAACAGGGGGGTTCGAAAACAACACTAAAACCGGCGATCACGTCGCCCCACACATAAAAACAGAGCATTGTGAAAAGGAATATGAAACCGGCGACCACGTCGCCCTCACTTCAGAACCTACTCACCTAAAGTTTTTATAAACGAAAATGCTAGCTTCCCTTACCTGAACTTGCGCAAAATCACTAAGAGCTCCAAAACCCACCGAAGCTTAAAGATGCCTTAACTCTGTTCTAGCGTCCTGACGGGAGAACTTGCAGAGCACAACGTCAGGAATCCAGCGTAGTCGCCGATCTCCAACTGGTTCGCTAGGACGTCTGAACGCAGGGAGAAGGAGAGGAAAGAAACAGGGAACCAAGGCTAACTCACTCAATCACTCTCAAACCACAGCAATGTTCACTGCCTCTCAGGAGTGAGTTTTTAAAACTAAGCCAACTTGCCCAGAAATGCCGCTGCCCCCTGCCCACTCTGCAGGAAAGCTTGCGTGCACACTTCCTTGAACAGTATGACCACGTGGGTTTCTGCGCATACCGACTCTCTGATGCTAACTATTCTGAAACACCCTTTTTGTCTACGTGTCGCGCGTGCAGGATGTCTCATGCTGGGAGCCTGGGTCCCACCTTATCTGTGTGAAACATGACATCGCGCGATAACCTTCCACCAATGACTCATCCTGGAGGACGACCGATGACTCTCCCTGGAAGACGACCGATGTCTCTCTCTGGAAGACAACCGATGTCTCTCTCTGGAAGACGACCGATGTCTCTCTCTGGAAGACGACCGATGTCTATCCCTGGCGATGACCGCATGTCTCTCGCCCTGGCGATGCCCGCGTGTCTCTCGCCTTGGCGATGCCCGCATGTCTCTTGCCCTGGCGATGCCTGCATGTCTCTCGCCCTGGCGATGCCCGCATGTCCCTCGCCCTGGCGATGCTCGCATGTCTCTCGCCCTGGCGATGCCCGCATGTCTCTTGCCCTGGCGATGCCCGCATGTCTCTCGCCACGCCCGCATGCCCGCATGTCTCTCGCCACGCCTTGCTGAAGGTTCTTCATCCCACTATGTTACGTCCAAGGTATCACCTCCACATGGCTTGGTGACGTCGGTAGCTTCACATTTCCAAGAATAGATCAGCAATACTCCTCCTGCGCCCATGCATGCAACACTAAGGACAATTTCTTATGCTCAAGCATAGAGCTTCGCATGCACAGCGTATCTAAGGCTTAACCCACACCTTGATACGCGTGATTTTTGGAACCCACTATGGTTGATCCAGCACCTTGACCACATACTAAGTGCACTTTCGGCGATCACGTACACCATAGGCGATTGGCGATCATGTGTACTCTAGGTGACAGGCAATTATGTGCCAGAGAAGTCGGAGATCGCCTCCGTCTTCAACAACGGCGATCTCGTAGACTTCTAAGCTACATTTTTCTTCCTTTACTCTTCTTGATCCACATGTCTTCCTCGAGCACACCCACGTGATTACCTCACGATAAAGTCATCGCACCTGACTACGTGGTTAATACAATGGTCAAGCGACCGACCTCTACCAGCTGACCCCAAAATGTTCTACTTTTTAAGAAGACTAGTAAGAAGAATTTTAAATGCTTGGGTGGATGGCCTCTTCCTCCATTAGTGAAATCCTCTTCTACTTGATCTCCATCATGATGGTCCTTTCCAAATCATTAAAAGGATCAATGATAATGCTTATGAGTTATATTTACCTGACACATATTTAGGAAGTCTTTCTTTTAATGTTAGTGATCTAACTTCTTTCTCTGCAGGTGTTGCAAATTCGTGGACGAATTCTCTCCCACCTAGAGAGCATGATGAGGACCTGAGAGATAGTGCACCCACTAACCAAGCCTAGCCTTCCAAAAGGATGACTAAGAGCATGACCCAGGATTCAGGGCTAGGTCAGGACCCACCACTAGTCGGTGCTTCAGAGCCCATTATTCCTTAGAGGATCTTAAGGGGTAGAGCCCAAGCCATGGGAGTTAAGCATCAACTAGTTTCTTTGTTTTCAATTTCAGTAGATGATGTGAGTTAATTTTAGATTTGTCCATTTTAGAGGTGACACTTAACTTATGATTTGGATTTTAACAAATTATGGTGAGACCTAGGGAAGATTCCCACTGGACACGAACTTAACCAAGTGGTTAAGTAAGTGTGATGGTTCACTTCCAAAGGCAAAAGGAAAAACACATTATATGGTGAAAATGATGCATGGTGCGGAATTGAAAGAACATGAAAGGAAACATAATAAGATGATAATGACTGAATGGAAAATGGAAGAAAATAAGAACATAAACACAAAGATAAAGGGAGTAATGGAAAATGGAAGAAGAGATGAACGAAAGAATGCTTATGGTGATGGGAGAGAGTTGGACATGCCACTTGGAGTATGGTTTCTCCAAGATGACTGCAGAGGGCCGCCACTTGAGAGCTCTCAACTCACTCAAGATAAGAACTAATGCTAAGAGGACACAAGCCTCACACAAATTGTGTAGAGTTTCTTTACTATTCAAATTCAACATGAAAATACATGGAGTAAGGCACCCTATTTATATGAATGGGTGCCTTGGTGGGCAAGTTGGGTAAGGGTAGGATGGAAAGAAGGGAGGGGCGGCCAAAGGAGTTGACCGAGGTCAAAACCGCCCCTTTGGCTAGGTCTTCTAGAAACTAGGTCAAAAACCCTGGTGCCTTGTCTTGAAAAAGTGGGCTTGGTGCAAGCCCATTTCGCTAAGTACACTCCCTTTTATGCTATATGAACCTACTCTAGCCTATTTTGCTATTTAGAACCCTAAAGTAAGTCCAAATTATTTACAACATGTTTTATTTTTAAGAAGACCAGAAGAAAGAATATTTGGTGTTCTAGCCTATGCCCACTTCTTCTTCTAGTGAGGTCCGCTAGATCTTTGGTGAAGTCTTGACTTGATTGTTGAGATGACTACTCATAATGTGACTGGTCTCTTGAGGCCTTGGTCATCTCCTTATTTACTTGGATTGTATCAGTAGAGTATGGTCCATTTAGCATAATCGGGTTGGTGTATTTATCATTTTAGCTTGTGCCTAGGCCCTTTAGGGTAGGAATGTAGCCCTAGCTTCTAGAAGCAGGCTAAGGGGCAGCATTGACCTAGGTCAAACCCCTAGGCCACCTCTTCCATGTTCCCTCTATGCCCCTCCCTCGTCTTGTTTTCCAAGGCACCCATTCCTATAAATAGGGTGTCTTGCCTCATGTTATGACACATTGAAATTTTGAATACAAAAGAAACTCTGCAGAAATTGTGAGTGAGACTTGTGTTCTCTCTTCATTAGTCTTACCTTGTGAGAGTGAAAGCTCTTCAAGTAGTGGCCCTCATCACTTATCTTGGAGGATTCCACACTCCAAGTAGCATGTTCCATCGTACTACATCCATAAGCTTCCTTTTCCTTCATCATTTTCTTTCATCTTTTATTTCGCCAACTATCTTTGTGTTTATGTTCTTATCTTTGCCTCTTTTCCATTCGGTCATACTCACCATTGTTACTTTCTTTTATGTTCTTTCAATTCCTCAAATCATCATCATAATCACCATATATTGTGTTTTTCCTTTTTTCCTCCATAAGTGAACCTTCACACTTACTTAACCACTTTGTTAAGTTCATGTCCACTGGGAATCTTCTTTGGGTTTCACAACATAATTGCTAAAATCCAAAATCCTAAGCAAAGTGTCACCATTATAATGGAAAACTCTAAAATCAACTCACATCACCTTTGCCATCAAGCACATATTTACCTCTTCATCTCCATTTGATGATGAGCTAGAGGAAGACTCATCATTATCTTGCCAAGCAATGTAGGCTCTTTTAGCTTCCAAATTTCTTGCTTGTTCCTCTCTCAGTGTTTTCATTGTTAGGACAATCGGCTTTGATATGACCCTATTCACCACATCCAAAATAGGTATAGTTTGTAGAATTGAAATTATTCACCTTCTTACTATTATACCTGTTTGAAGATTGGTTCTTGTCCCAATTGTTCTTCTTCAAGAATTTGCTAAACTTTCTTGTGAGCAAGTTGAGAGTCTCATCATCACTGCCCTCATTTGGTTCTTGATCATCTTTATGACCAGTAGCTTTCAAAGCAATGCTCCTCGCATGCTTTTCTTCATGTTTTTGGTCATTCAGCTGGTTCATCTCAAGTTCATGTTCCCTTAGCTTACCAAACAAGGAGGTTGTGGTCAAGGTTGTCAAATCCTTGGATTCAAAGATTGTAGTGACCTTTGGTTGCCAAGATCTATCCAAGCATTTAAGGATCTTGATGTTCAGCTCCTCCCTTTCAAAGATCTTACAAAGACTGATGAGATGGTTAACAATGTGGGTGAATCTCTTTTGCACATATGAGATGGTTTCCCCTACATTTTGAACATTTCATATTCTTGAATTAGATCATGCTTCCTTGCTCTCTTTACATCAATGGTGCCTTCATGGGTAACCTCAAGGATGTCCCACACCTCCTTTGCTCAAGCACATTGTGAGACCCTGAAAAACTCATCAGAATTTAGAGCATAAGTGATGATGTTCTTAGCAATACAATCATATTGGGCTCTTTTACTTTCACTCTCAGTCCATTGGGACCAAGGTTTCTCAATGAAAACATCATCCTTTTCAAACTTAGGAACAAAAGGGCCATTTACAATAGCATCCCAGATTCCTTTATCAATTGATTCAACAAAGATTTTCATTCTAACCTTCCAAAACTGATAATTCACTCCACAAAATAGAAATGGCCTGTATATTAAACCACCCTCCCCTAAGGGTAGTTTTTCAACCATTTTAACAAGGTTTTAGGATCGAAACTTGAGTAACTTTCAAGAACTCAGCTCTGATACCAATTGTTAGAATTAGAGGCCTTAAATAAGAGGGGGTGAATTGTTTTTGAAAGATTTTCGCAAGTATTGAAGGTAGAGTGAAAGGCTATGAAGAATTAATCAATTGAAAAAATGTTCAGCCAAAAAGAAAATTGTTTTTAGTTTGATTATAGAAAATCAACCAGGTTTTTTTACGAAACAACCAATTGTTTATACCAACAGTTTAGAAAATCAAAACTAAAGCAGTTTAAAAAGTGTAAGGATAGAGAGATTCTCACAAGATGTTTATACTGGTTCACTCTTAACCAAGAGCTACATCCAGTCCTCAGCTAACCACTAAGAATTTACTATGTAATCAAACCTAGATTACACAGCACACACCAAGAGTAATGATCTTGAACCCCTCAAGAACACACACCATTCTTTGGCAAAACACACAATTTCCATAACAACCCTTTGAAACTGCACCACACCAATTCACACAGAAATACAATGTTAAAGAAAGAAGGGAACAGAATGCACCTGGGTAATCAAAGATTAAAGTTTAGAGTTACAAGACCCAATCCTATTCCACACTTGAGATGATCCAAAAGCTCTTTGAAAATTTGAAAAATATTTTTGATTAAGCTATCTTTCTTAGTTAATGACTAGGAGAGTAAAACAACCTTTTTATACTCAAATCAGATGGTTAAAGCATTTATTAAAGAACCAAAAGCAATTAGAATCATTAAAAATCAGTATAACCAACATAACAAAATTCTTTTTAGGTTTTCAGAAAAACAATCGGTTGAATTCTAGAAAAAACCGGTTGAATTGGTTTGACATCAAAGTAAAACAAAGTCAAGCTGTTCAAATCATTTTCAAAATCCACTAAGTTTAAAACAACCGGTTGAATCGACATTCAAACAGGTTGAATTTTCACATTCTTTGGAAAACACATCTTTTTCGAAAGGATTAAGATTAAATTAACCTTGGATTATCATAAAGAGTAGATTAACAAATTCAAATACTTCTAGAGACACACACAACCAATAACAAAATCTTCAAGCATTCCTCTTGGATTTGGAGACATCAAATCACCTTGTTCAACACCAAGATCAATTCCTTTTGCCATCAAACTTTCTCCACCTCATTTGGGATGCATTTGTGAGACTTCCCAACCAAGAATGCTCAAAAACCATGACTTTAAAATTTTATCACTCATGGAACCAAGGCACAAAGATTAGACCAACCCACAAAAATCACTAAACTTGGCTAAGTCAAAACCCAACTGAGATCAATTCCTTTTGCCACAAAACTTTTCCCACCTCAATTTGGATGCATTTGTGAGACTTCCCAACCAGGAATTCTCAAAAATGATGACTTTGAAATTTTAGTACTCATGGCACCAAGGCACAAAAACTAGAACAACCGACCAAAGTCACCAAACTTGGCTAAGTAAAAGCCCAACCAAGATCAATTTTGCCACCAAAATTTTCCCACGATGCATTTGTGAGACTTCCCAACCAAGAATTCTCAAAAACCATGACTTTGAAATTTCATCACTCATGGCACCAATGCACAAAAACTAGACCGACCCATCAAAATCACCAAACTTGGCTAAGTCAAAACCCAACCAAGATCAATTCCTTTTACCACCAAACTTTGCCCACCTCAATTTCGATGAATTTTTTAGGTTTCGCTCACAGTACTTCTCAAAAATCATGACTTTGAAATTTCATGACTCATGGCACCAAGGCACACAAACTAGGCCGACCCACCAAAATCATCTAACTTGGCTAAGTCAAAACCCGACCAAGATTGCTCAAAAACCATGACTTTGAAATTCCACCATTCATGGCACCAAGGCACAAAAGCAAGTCTGACCCACCAAAATCACCAAATTTGGCTAAGCCAAAACCCAACCAACATAAACCTTTTGCCACCAAACTTTTCCCACCTCATTTTAGTTAAAATATATGGCCTTAAACAAGAAGGGGGTGAATTGTTTATGAAAGATTTTCGCAAACTTTGAAGGTACAATGAAACTTAGTACAGAATTACAGATAAAGAAATCAAGTTAGCCAAGAATATATTCTATTTTAAGTGAAATACAGAAAAACAATCGGTTGTTTCTTCAAAACAATCGGTGATCCCGCCGCTTGACTCGAACGTGGAGGATTGCCTCGTCACTCCTTCGTCTAGCCTTCTGTTCTGCAGGAACGCTCCAAGTACCACCACCGGAACTCCAAACGCTACCTGCAAAACACACAGACGGCGCCTCTGGCGGCCGTTGTAGCTCCGACGCTCAAGTCAGGCAACAGGAACACCAAAACTATCACTGAATCTCTCTGTGAGACTCGTGTGTGCTCTCAGATCCACTTTCTCTCTCAAATGTGTAAGCTGTAAGAATCTGTAAAAACCTCCTTCAATTTCGTTAAGAGTTTCGTATATATACCTGAGTCTTTCTCTCTCCTGACGGTTATTCCTCTTGACACGTGGATAACATCTGGTCATACACGTGTCACCATCTGGAGTATCTGCAGCTGAAACGTTACTTCCACTGTGCCCCTGCGACTAAGTTATCCACACAGGGAGTAGCTTAATACACAGGCTACTCTGGGCGCAACCTTAACATGGCGAGCTGGTTAACCCTGGGCATCGCAGCTCACACTACACATGGTGGCAGATATGCCACTTATCCTCTGTACTTAGACCATACAACAAGTGCTTGCCAAGTCTTCTCCAACACCTGGCGATGTGCTCTTTCGGCGACTTGCTGACCACCTGATCTCCTAACCTTAACACACGGCGATCATGTGCAAACGAGGCGATTACTGATCCATACCGGCGATGAGCGATTACTCATCCTCAAGGCGATAGGCGATTACTCACCTCAAGGCGATAGGCGATTACTCATCATCACAGGCGATAGGCGATTACCATTCTGAGTGATTGCCTCCCTGATTCGCCTGCTATCCTCAACCACGTGTTACCCTGTGAATGATCCACGTGGTCAACTACTGCTAATGTCATCGACTACCGATGACCGACCGGATCAATCGGTTATTTATATCAACAGATATTTAAAACCAACTTAAAACAGCAATTAAAGGAGTTAGGGATGAGAAAAAAGCACCCCAACAGTTTTATACTGGTTCACCCTACTCACAAGGGCTACACCCAGTTCCCAGAAAACCACTGGGTTCCATTATGCAATTTAAACCAGATTACAAACACCACACACCAAAGTAGTGACCTTGAACCCCTCAAGAAACACACTACCTTTGACAAACCACACCAAGAGTGTTAATCTTGAACACCTCAAGAACACACAACACTCCTTAGCAACACAAATACAGAAATACAGTAATCAAGGAAGAAGATAATAGAATACACCTGGGTATTACAAAGCTTAAAGTTCAGATTTACACCCCAGTCCTATTCCACACACTTCAAAATCCAAAGCTTGAATGAATCTTGAAAACTCTTAACCAAATTTGCACTTTGATTTGTCAAAACTGTTTTCTTGCTTTTTAGGAGCATCTAACCAACTTTATATAGACCAACAAAGTGGTCAAAAGCATTTAAGACAGGAGCACATTCAGTTAGAAACCATTTAATAAAGATTTAATTCAAAAACACAAAGTTGTTAGGATTTTCAAACAAACAATTGATTGTTTTATCGAGACAATCGATTGTTTTGGCTTTGACAACTTAGTCAACCAAGCCAAACAATCTTGAACCTTTTTCAAAACCTTCTAAGTATAAAACAACTAGTTGATTCGACAAAACAACAGGTTATTTTTCACTTAGTTGAAAAACATTCTATTTTAAAAAGGTTTTTAAATCAAACTTGTTTTGGATTCAAACAAGGAGTGGATTACATAAAATCTACCCCATTTCCCACCCATATAGAGCAGCAACACAGACTTCCATCAAACACCTTGGATTTGGATTCTTCAAAGCTCTTGATCACTCTTGATCAACAATCTCCCCCTATTTGATGAAGACAAATCCTTCGTTGCTTGTGTTGTCTTGTTTGAATCTGTAACAGCACCTGCAAAACAGAAACTATGCAAACCCAGAGCATCTAAAGAAGCAATTTATGATGGCACATTTAACCAATTTTCTGCATAAACACAGGAGTAGAAAAACCATCCAAAAACAGCAGCTAAACCAGTTATGTAGCAGCAGAATTTAAAACATTTAACCAGATCAGAGTTTAGCAGTTTTAAGACAACACAGAAACCATATTCTACCCCTATTTGTCTTCACAAATAAAATTAGGAAGAGATAAAGAAACATAATTAAGAAATAGATATAGGAAAATATTTTTCAAACTAAAGCAAGATTTAAACATAGAACCTTGGCTTCAATCTTCCTTTCCATATTGTAGTTCAAACAGCTGATTCTGCACTACTTCAATTTGGTCATCAAGGTTCTGGAAACGTGAATCCATGCTTTGGAATCTTTGACCAATTTCCTGAAAGTTTGTAGCACAAAAGTCCTAGAGATTCCTTTGGTTTTCACCAAAGTTGTCCAACCTATTAACCATGAGTCTCTTAAAGGCTGACATGGAGAGAATCCTATCTCCTTGATGTCCAACACTTGTTCCTGCACCTGTATCAGTAGCTGGTTGATCATTATCTTCTTCAGCACCTTCAGCAGCAGGTTGGTCATCATCTTCTTGATCAATTTGCATACCACTTGAAGATCCACCTTGATCTCCACCTTTGCTTACCCATCTTCTATCAATCTTGGTAAAACCCATTTTGCTTAGTGAACCATTGTTCACTTCATGTGTTGATTTTACCAATTCAGTTGTCTCTTCCTCAAGATCTACTTCAAAAAATGCCAAGAACTTAGAGACAAGGATAGCATAGGGGTAGTGGTAGTCACTCAACCTCATAGATTTTTGCATGTGCTCTTTAATAATATGAATCCAGTTAACCTTTATCTTGTTGTGATGCAGAAAATGTACACAAGGTCCTCTTCAGTAAGCACCGAGTGATTACTCCCCCTTGGTGTGAGAATCCAAGTAACAATGAGAGCCAAAAGTCTTTCATTTAGCTTCACACCACCCACTGAAAAATTCTTCTCTCCTTCTTGTGGATTCTTCAAACAACTCCTGTAAAAGTGTATTTTATTGAAGTCATCCACCACACTAATGTTCCCTTTGTTGATCCACAGTCCATCATACTTCAAGCCAGTAACAGCAGCCCACACTTCATCATTTATCACCATATCCACTCCTTTGACATGGGAGACAAGGTTGTTGTCAACAAACCTTAGATTGGTGTAGAACACTCTTATAAGATCTGGATAGATTTTTCCAGACATTTCTAGGAACCTTTTCAGCAGTTGATCCTTGAGAAGACTTCTCACATCATCCAGCTTCTGACTTTTCAACCAACTAAAGGAGATAACCTTTGGATTGTTTATCACTTTTCTACTTGTTTCATGACGATATTGTTCAATCTGCTCATATTCTTCCGAAAACCAGCCTTCAAGACGCCCTCCTCTTCTTATAGCCCTGCGTTTGACTCTTTTTTATGATGGAGGAGTGGTATCCATGGTGGCAAAGGCAGAAACTAGAAACAGAGATCAAAAAATGGATAGGTAAGAGATGTTGCAAGAAATGTGCCAATTGGTTGTTTTTGTATAGAAAAACAACTGCATAGGGTTTTATAGCAGTAATGAATCCTTCTTTAACCCTTTCCTTGTAGTGGGCTTCGTTTTTCAAAGAGAGAAGACTGGTCCAAGATTGCACAGTAACACGTTAGCCCTTAACAAGAAGCACATGGTTAGCACATGTTGATTTGACTAGTCATAAATGCACTTGAATTTCCAAGATTTTGGAATATATTCCTTTTATGACAAGAAGCAACCTCCTCCTGAACCAAAACAAACTCTTAAAGACTCCTTTTTTTACTCATAACTCCTTGAGAATAGAATCTGCAACAGATAGAATGCTTAAAGAAATTAAATCAATTTTATGCAGTGTTGTTAGAGGAGAAACAATCGGTTGTTTCGAGAAAATAATCGGTAGTTTTTCTCTAACAACAACTAATGATTTTCAAAAATAGAATTAACATGCAGAGAAGAATGAATAAGAAATTGCTTCATATAAATCACAAATAGATGAAGATTAACACTGATTTAAGAAATGAAAAAGCAGAAACAAAGAAAGTCTTATCCTTTTGTCTTAGAGTCCTTTCAATGAGACATAATCCATGATCAAGAAACCTTCTTTTGGCTTTCAAGAAGACTTAAGCTAGTACAGAACCTTAATTCAATTCCAAACAAAGTCTTTTCCCTCCAAATGCTTGATCTGATAACTCAAGAATCCGTGCTCTCTTAGCATTCCTGCAACAACAACTTCAAGAAGCAAGATTTGGTCCCCTTACAAAAGTGGGTCCTTTAGCATTGTTTTTATCACTAGGAACCTCAGAGACTTTGGGAATCCATCTCATAATACCTTTAGGAATGGCATATTTCCTGATTTTACAGAATTTGACAGAGTGGCCTCTTTTTAGGCAGTAAAAGCATGTAACAACCGGTTGTTTCGACCTTTCAATCGGTTGTTTTTCTGGCACTTTTGAAAAAGGCTTTGAAATCCCACTTTTCTTGCTTTGTGGATTAAACTCCAAACCAGATTTTCCAAAAACACATTTTTGGGATGCTAAAACAGTTTCAAAGTTAGATTTACCCTTTGAAAGTTTATCCACAGTTTTAACAAGATAATGGACTTTGTTTTCAAGATTTTCACAATTTTCACAAACTTTTGAGTCACACAAGCAAGAAGAATTTTTGTAAAGCAAATCAAGATTTTCAAAATTTGTTTTTGAATTTTCCAATTCTTCTTCCAATGTCTTAACTCTATTTTCAAGCCAGTTGTTCAACCCATTCAACCAATTGTTCAAGAGAGCCAATCGGTTAGCTTCCTCATGAGTTTCTTTAAAAGCTTGAAGCAATTGACTATAGTTTTCAGCATTTAAAGAGGCACTAAAACTTACACTACTTGCTTCATCTTCTCCTTTTGCCATCAAACACTGATTGGTTTCTTCATCTTCACTTGATGAGGAGCTTGATGAGGATACTTTATTTTCATCCCAAGCAATGTAGGCTTTCTTGGATTTCCCTTTCTTTTCCTTCTTGCTTGACTTCTTTTCTTTGCTCTCTTTGTTTGGACAATCAGCTTTTATATGTCCCTTTTCCCACAACCATAGCAGGTATAATTGTTAGGATTAAAATCACTAGTTTTCTTGTTTCCATACCTTTCTTGGTTGGAGTCCTTGTTTCTTTTCTTCTTCATGAATTTGCTGAACTTTTTGGATAGTAAACTGAAAGTTTCTTCTTCACATCATATGATTCTTGCTTATTCTTGTGCTTGGAAGCTTTCAAGGCTATGGTCCTCACATTCTTGTCTTCACTTTCTTGAACATTGATTCTATTCATTTCCAACTCATGTTCTCTTAGCTTTCCAAACAAGGAGGCAGTTGTCAATGTAGTCAAATCCTTGGATTCTAAAATAGTTGTCACCTTTGGTTGCCAAGATCTATCCAAGCATTTGAGGATTTTGATGTTCAACTCCTCTCTTTCAAAGATTTTGCCAAGACTAATGAGGTGATTCACAATGTGAGTGAATCTCTTTTGTACTTCAGCAATTGATTCTCCCTTGAGCATTCTGAACATTTCATATTCTTGGATTAAGGCATGCTTCCTTGCCCTTTTCACATCATTTTTCCCTTCTTGAGTGACCTCTAGAGTGTGTCACATTTCCTTAGCCGATGCACATTGTGAGACCCTGAAAAATTCATTAGAATTCAAAGTAGAGGTTATGATATTCTTAGCAATGCAATCAAACTTGGCCTTTTTATTGTCTGCATCAGTCCACTGGGACCAAGGTTTTTCAACCAAAACACCTTCCTTTTCAAATTTGGGAATAAAAGGGTCATTTTCAATTGCATCCCAAACCCCTCTATCTAAAGATTCCACAAAAATTTTCATTCTAACCTTCCAGAATTGATAGTTCAAACCACAAAACAAAGGTGGTCTGTTGATTGAGGCACCCTCCCCAAAAGGTAGTCTTTCAGCCATAGTAAAAAGATTTAGGATTGAAAACTTGAGTAATTTTCAAGAACTTAGCTCTTAATGCCAATATTTAGAATATATGGCTTAAACAAGAGGGAGGGTGAATTGTTTATGAAAGATTTTCACAAACTTTGAAGGTACAATGAAACTTAGTGCAGAATTACAAATAAAGAAATCATGTTAGCCAAGAATATATTTTATTTTAAGTAAAATACAGAAAAACAATCGGTTGTTTCTTCGAAACAAGCGGTTGTTTATATCAACAGATATTTAAAACCAACTTAAAACAGCAATTAAAAGAGTTAGGGATGAGAGAAAAGCACTCCAACAGTTTTATACTGGTTCACCCTACTCACAAGGGCTACATCCAGTTCCCAGAAAACCACTGGGTTCCACTATGCAATCAAAACCAAATTACAAACACCACACACCAAAGTAGTGACCTTGAACCCCTCAAGAAACACACTACCTTTGACAAATCACACCAAGAGTGTTAATCTTGAACACCTCAAGAACACACAACACTCCTTGGCAACACAAATACAAAAATACATTAATCAAGGAAGAAGAGAATAGAATACACCTAGGTATTACAAAGCTTAAAGATCAAATTTACACCCTGGTCCTATTTCACACACTTGAAAATCCAAAGCTTGAATGAATCCTGAAAACTCTTAACCAAATTTGCACTTTGATTTCTCAAAACTATTTTCTTGCTTTTTAGGAGCATCTAACCAACTTTATATAGACCAACAAAGTGGTCAAAAGCTTTAAGACAGGAGCACATTCAGTTAGAAACCATTTAATAAAGATTCAATTCAAAAACACAAAGCTGTTAGGATTTTCAAACAAACAATCAATTGTTTTATCGAGACAATCAATTGTTTTATCGAGACAATCGATTGTTTTGGCTTTGACAACTTAGTCAACCAAGCCAAACAGTCTTCAACCTTTTTCAAAACCTTCTAAGTACAAAACAACCGGTTAATTCGACAAAACAACAAGTTGTTTTTCACTTAGTTGAAAAACATTCTATTTTAAAAAGGTTTTCAAATCAAACTTGTTTTGGATTCAAACAAGGAGTGGATTACATAAAATCTACCCCATTTCCCACCCATACACAGCAGCAACACAAACTTCCACCGAACACCTTGGATTTGGATTCTTCAAAGCTCCTGATCACTCTTGATCAACAATTTTGGCCATTTTTCATACAATAAAAGCATAAAACAACCGGTTGTTTCAATTTTTCAATCGGTTGTTTTTCAAATAAGGTTGAAAAAGGCTTTGAAACACCACTTTTCTTGCTCTGTGGATTAAAACCCAAACCAGTTTTACCAAAGACACATTTTTTAGAACAAATAATATTTTCAAATTTTGATTTGCTTTTAGAAAACTTATCCACAATTTTTACAAGGTAGTGAACCTTCTCTTGGAGAGATTCACAATTTTCACATGAACTGGAGTCACACTTACAAGAAGAGTTTTTGTAAATCATTTCCAGATTTTCAAAATCATTTTTCGAATTGTTTAACTCTTCTTCCAGAGTCTTGACTTTGTTTTCCAACCAATTATTCATGCCTTTCAACCGTTCCATCCATTAATGAAAACATTCTTGTTCATCTTTCATAAATCCAAAAATTTGACCTCTGACTATGAAATACGAATGCCCCCGATTGTCCATGTTAATCATTACTCTGATCCCGAAGGCCAGCAAATAAGATCAGAATCTTGTGGTGTTATCCCATGCTAATGTATCCAGAGCATAGGTTTGCTTTGAGCACTCTAATTTCTTCAAAGTAACAACATCGAAGGCACGACCCAACCATTTAAGGCCAGGAGCGCATCACCGGCAAAAGGGACGACCCAACCGATGCACACCACAGGCGAACCAATCGACCCAACCCAAGGTTCAACTACGAACTTTTTAACGGCAACAACTTAAATATGCGCTATTGGAGCTGAAATTACCGTGGTTGCTGGCACTAGACTTGTCCTCCAATGGATTCTCGTTAAGGGATTTAGATTGTACTCATTTCAATTACCATACTCAATGAGTTCGGCATTATTATTTATTGTTACTACCTCCCAGTGTTAGGATTGGGTAACTTACGCATCTGTTGTCTTCCTTGATTATAGTAGTCGTTTCTCAAGCTCCCTCTCCAAAATCCGTCACCCGTCACCATCATGGTAGGCCACTATCCTACCATCAAAAGTTTATAGGAGTTCCAGAATCCGTCACCCGTCACCCGTCACCATCATGGTAGGCCACTATCCTACCATCAAAAGTTTATTGGAGAGAAATTTAAATGAAGCATTTCCGCAATCCAACAAATGATCATGAATCATCGAAGCAACTAGCTGCACAACCTGCGTTAATTGTCATATGCATGTAAAATGTATGACATATATAAGATGTAATACAAAAATCAAAGTGATCAATCAACATTTTAAATTTTAACAATAATGAAAATTTTAACAGATTACTTTTTAGAATTTAAATTTAAAATAATTTATAAAACTAAGTTGTTTTAGTTTATCTACGTGCTCAGAATTCTCATTAATCTATTACCACAGGTTAATCCACCCAAGTTGTTCAGAGTTAGTTATAAAATTATATAAAAATCACTTTATTATAATGATACAACAGTGTACAAGTGTTCTTTGCCTGCGTGCAGTTTAATTGAAAACAGTGATGTTTTGACTTTAAAAAACTAGTATCTTATATAATCAAAATGAATATTTTAAATATATGATTCTAATATTTTTTTAACATATAAATTAAATTCATAATAAACAATGTAAATTACAATATACGGTAATTTTAAACTATTAACAATTAAAAAATGTTAAATTTAATTTGTTGATAAAGATGAAAAGGATGGATAGAAAAGAATAAACATGTAAGAAATCAAGTATTCAAACCCAGATCAAACGAAGAGGGTAGTTTTGAGATGCTCAAGAGAGCATTTTTTTTGGTAAAAGTAACATGTGAATACAATCTAAAAATATATCAAAAGCGGTATTAAAAATGTTTGGTCTTAGAATTTTAATTGAAAGAATAAAAAGAATCTAAGTCTCATCATCTGAATTATATATACTTTAATAGTAAATATAAAAAAATTTAACAAAATTAAATGAAATAATTTTTTTAATCAATTTCTACATTTATATGAAAGGTATAACACTTGAGTTACATATATAAAAACATAAGTTTTTCAGTTAATTAAAACTTTTCTAATTAACTCAAACGATGAAGATTCAGGTTAAATATTACATATGTTATTAAATATTTTTTTATGATGATAAAATATTGAATGTTATTTTTTATGTCTAATAATTTTTAAAGCTTTTTCGTCCTTAATGGTTATTCTATTTTAATTTTTTACTAAATTGGTTTAGATTAACTTACAAAGTATTGCGAACTGGAAATAAAATTTAGTAACATGTCAAAGAATTAAAACATATTTAAATTTATGTTATTATAAAAGTAAAATATTAATTTTCATGGGTAAACAAAAAAGTACTTGAAATACCATGTCTAAGTTATTTGATCCCATTTACTTGATTGATCAAAGCAAAATTCTTCAAACAACTTCAAAATTGATACCTCCACCTGATCCACTCTCAAAATTTTTAAAATTACCCAATTCAAAAAATACATTTTGAAAAAACAAATCAGAATAGATTATTGGATTGTGAAAATGAAATTCTAAAATAAAATTTAAAAATCAAAATCTCGGTCTAGAAAAAGCAAATCCAAAATGTAAAAAATATGTTCTGAAAAAAAAATATTCAAAAAATAAAATCTAGAAATGTATTATGAAAAAGAATTTTCAAATTTCAAAAATTACTAAAAAAGGGTTATAGAAATATTTTTTATCCACACCCATCTTTTGTTTAAAAGCATTTTTGTCATTTCACATGTAGATCGAATTGATCAAATGCAAGAAGTAATTGCCTTGATCAAAATTCCAAAAGCAAGGACGTAACTTTCGTATCGTTATCTACAGAACGTGCTCTGGCAATGACAAGAGAAGGCAACAAGGCAAAGAAAGCAAATCCACATCTATAAATATTGAAGTAAGTGTATTATTGATATATATTGTGAGAAATGGTAGGACCAGTGAGGCCTCAATTTGTGTTGTTTGGTTCATCCATAGTTGAGCTCAGTTATAGTTGTGAAGGTTGGGGAGCTACTCTTGCCAACTTGTATTCTCGCAAGGTACTTCATATTTCATCTTCTTCTTCTTCTTCATACATCATGGTTTCATATCTTCAAGTTAATGTTGTGTTTTTTTCTTTCTTTTTGTTTTTGGTGCATGCACTTTGATTTGCACAATCTTGGTCTTTCTGATTTAAGGTTACTCACTCAATTTTTATTGTTGTGAATGATTCTCAAGAGGGTGAAGCTCTCTGTGCTTTGATTTTACATGTATAGATGACTCTCAATGATTATTTTTGTACAAATTTCTTTGAGTTTTTAATCTTTGGGAACAGGACTTCACCCAATAGAACAGTCCCTTTTGGGCCTGTTTACTACGTATTCTGATGCCATGAATGAATATATGGAAATTATGGGTGGTCGTTTTCTTGTGGAGAATCAAAAATAAGATGTCAATTATGGAGGAAGAAAGTGACTTAGAGGTGGTCCTGTAGCATGGTATTGGAAGAAATTAGTCTTCTCCATATAATCACAGAGTGAAGAATTAGAATTGAAATTGATACCATAACAAAAGTACTGATGTGATGTGACCAAAAAGAATATACAGACATTGTTGAGGGTGTCAACGCCACAGTTTGCACAACTTAGAATAGATATAATATAGATAATAGCTACCCTATGCTTGAAAGTGGTTTAAGAACAGATGCATTTAAAGTGTCTAAATATTCTGAAATATAGCAGTCAATTTACATTTGTACATAATTTTTGTGAGTGAAGCATTAAGATGGAAAATGAGTTTAACTTATCACAGATTGACTTGATATAGGCAGATGTAATTTTGAGAGGATATTGTGGTTGGAACTCGAGGCGTGCTCTGCAGGCTCTGGATAAAATATTTCCCAAGGTATTGAGCATGTGTCTTAATTGCTGTGTTGATTTAAAAGCTCACCTTTTCTTCAACTTCAATATATCATCCTTTCTTGACAAAATGATAAAATGTGGTTATTTTATTTGGAACTATGTAACCTCAGCTAGCTAGTTGACTAGCATTATCCAAAAGACCATATGAAGTCCTCAATTTGTCTTACAACTGAACATCGATCCATTAAGAAAATTTATCAAAAATTTAAAAAGATCGAATGTATTATAGTAAACTTCATGTGAAAATTGCAGCATGCACACACAGACATTCATACGGTATTAATCTTTAGATTCATTTTTGTACAATGTGTCACTTCCCACATCAACTAGAAATAAAGTCAATTTATAGTATAGAGGGTGCAAACCTAACCTTAATATCGATTTTGTAACATTGAGTTAAACTTAAAGTCTACTTCTTAAAATAATATCAGAGTTATTTAAAATATATTCTAGCGAGGGTTTGTTGAGTTTATTGTATCATACACATAAGTCTCTCGACTAGGCTTAAAGTTCATTTCTTAAAAATTCTTACTGATGTAAAAGAAATCACTTTTTTTTCTGTCATTTTCAACTCAGGATGCCACTGATCAACCATCATTGGTAATTGTGTACTTTGGTGGTAATGATTCTATGCATCCACACCCAACTGCCCATAGTCCTCATGTACCCCTCCAAGAATACATTGAAAATATGAGGAAGATTGCAATCCATCTAAAGGTAAACTTTCACTGAACACAAGTTTCCTTTCTTTTTCCACACATCAGTTATTATTTATTTATTGGTATTGATAGTATTCTTTGCATCCACGTTTATTACTATGAAATTTTACCGATGTTTGTCAGAGCCTTTCAAAGAAGACTCGCTTAATATTTCTCAGTTCCCCTCCCATCAATGAGGTGCAAATGCATGAAATGCTCAGGTTCTCATTACAATCCATTTTGGTTATTCAATATAATTTCACATTATCTTGAGGCTAAGATAGCGATGTAATGCCTGCATTTCTACTTTTTTTATGACGCCTGTACTTTTCTTGGTGCTATATGAATGATTACATAATGTCACATACCTCCTCTGAGTGCTTGCTACTTGCAAGCAATTTCAATCCTTCCGTCAGTTGGAATCTGTTAATGTGTTATTGACTGATAATGTATCTAAAAACTCAAATCATCATCAGTATGATACTTGAAGAATATGACTAAAATCGCACATCTATGATACCTCAGCGATCCAAATGGTACAACTGAAAGCACGAAGATCAGAATTACACCATTATGATACGTAGTAGACCAACTTATTTAGAAGTCATACTTGTACCCTGGCCCAAAGATTGTTATAAATTGGTATTCAAACTTTAGACTAAGCTTGAAAAGTGGCATGTCTGATATGTAAAAATTGGCATATTTCGCTTCTTACCAACAATATCTGAATCATTTATACTGACACATGATAAATTTAGAGGATGGAGGGCTCCAAAAGTTTTTACATTCTTGCTGCCGGATTTTATTGAAAATATAGTTTCTATCATAAACATTAATGGTTGAACTTGAACCAGTGATCTGCTGGGTCCATTAAAAAGGACAAATGAATCTTGTCGAATATACTCAGAAGCATGTTTGGAGCTGTGCCGTGAGATGAATGTGAAAGCCATTGATCTCTGGTCTGCAGTCCAGCAAAGGCATGACTGGTCAGATGTTTGCTTCACGTGAGTATATATTCCAATTGCTCTCTCTCTCTCTCTTGTGTATATGAAGGAAAAGTATAAATCTAGAAATGATTCATTTGATGAGGTGTTGTTTGATAGGGATGGAATTCATTTGTCACATGAGGGAAACAAAATAGTGGCAAAAGAGATACTGAAGGTTCTCAGAGAAGCAGACTGGGAACCTAGTCTGCACTGGAACTCAATGCCAACGGAGTTTGCAGAAGATTCACTTAATGATCCAAATGGTGCGGATGAGGAGAGTATTATAAATGTCTCTAACGGGAATTTCCAGGGAAACTCTCAATCAAAGTAGAATTATTCTGCATTTTCAAGCTACAGAAAAACCCATAATTTGAATCACAAAGTGGAATGGTTGTTTAGTTTATGTGCTTGAAGAAATATGTTGTTCTTAAAGCATATTGTAGCATGTTAAAAAACACTTCTAAAATAGAAACAAATCACATACGAAAAGAAACTATAACTATTAGCTTCTGAAAATCATATCCAACAAATGAAATTAAATACACTGTAATATGTCAATTATCATACAAGATCGCTGATAGCTAACGCTTTTTATGCATTACTGATCCCAGGCTATGCCTTATTTTTAATGGGCAATGTGAAGTTTAAAGAAAAGGCTGTGCAATTTGTGCACATGCATTAAGGAGGTTCACCAGCTTTCCCATTGGTGGCACAAATAACTGCATTGAAATGCGTACTATTTTTCTAATCTGGGCAAGATATTTATAAAAAAAGCATTAATACATGTGTAAAATAATTTGCCAAAGTATATTTACCTATGAAGAACAAATAAAGGGCTACGAACAAAATTCAAATCATTGCCGTTTCGTCAACTTTTATGTTTAGATTATTTGCCTAGGTTTTTCTTAATCAAACTGATCACGTCAACTTTTTGACAATTAATACGATTATTTTCACACACATGTAGCTCAAGATGCATATTTGATACACTTTTAAGTCCTGCAAGAAAGTTGTACTAATTTTTATTCAGGTAGTATGCATAGAAGTGTCACTAAAGTATGTTTGGATTACATTTGGCATCATTTAAAACAGTATTGACTGTTTAAATGCATAAGCAGGGTTTCATTTATACATGTTAGCATCATAATTGCATTGTGTTTCTACATCTTTTTTTTTCGTCCCAAATCATGATATTTTTAGAATAAAACTAATGCTTGTATTGTAGGCCAAACCATAATTTGCAAACAAACTATGTAATGATTTGCTGTCAGATTATTACATTCTTCAACAGATCCGTAAGTTCCTTTTCAAAAAAAAAAAAAAACCAACACCCTGTTATAGGAACAGGATACGTACGTCAAAGAGAAATATAAACATTAAAAAGTTGATTAGTACAATTTGTTTTTGGGAACAGTTGCATTATACATTAAAGGGTTACGAGAAACCCAGTAGTCTCTTGTGCACATTGTATATTCAATTACATAATCAGAAGAATGTGTTTGCACAGGTCAAACCAAGGAATCATACATACAAGGGTGGGGAAAGAATCAAAAGAGCTAAGTGGTATCACAAGCACCACCCAATGATTACATCTCAGGAAAATGATTCTATTCGGATGCATATCAGCCAACTCTATAATCTTCAAGAAAAAACAAAACTAGGCCAATGCACATCCGAATAAAAGCCACTCCAAATGAGATTTTGCGATAAGAATACCCGATGGCTCCCTTTAGAAGACATTCTTCCACGCAATAAACCATTACCCTCATGTAGACAATTGGAACCTGCCACTGGGCTTCTTTCTTCTCCATCCCTGGCATTTCCAAATTCGAAACCCCTTCAGCAAAATCATGAACACAAAAAAGAAAAGAAAAAACTCCAGAGTAAAACTTACAAAGGCAGCATAATATACAAAAGTCAATCCAGCCAATGCAACAAAGGCAATCTGGAAGACGTTGTACCTGTGATATGAAAAATGCATGGGTTTAATTAGGTATTAAAACCTCCTCTGTTAAATATCCCGGTTAATAGTAAAATATAATCCCTTAAGTACTCGCTCGCCCTTAGTTCTCAATAATTCATCTCATACTCAAGTCAATATGACCAGCTGATTTATTTTATGTTTTTCACATTTTGGGTGAATGAAATATTAATAGAATCATCTGTAGAAGAGATTTCAGGGAGTTAAAAGGGCAATCCCATCACAAGGCCAAAATTTGCAATTTAACAAAATATTAGGTTATGTTCTTCACCCAATCAGAGGATATAGGGAGAGAAAAATATCCAGCTTGACTCACTTGTACAAATATTTAATTCCACGAAGAGACTCCAAGGTGTGGCCAAATATTTCCTGTGCTGCAGTTGCTTGAGCATAGTAGGCAAATGCTGTGGAGCAGAACTGGATTACACTGAAAAGGTAAAACACGACTGAACTTTCAGCAATATTATCACAGCATGACATTGTCATGACAGCACAACAATTTTTCACAATGTAGAGAACCCTACTTGGTACTCTGTCCATAAATAACTTCCTTAAACACTTAATAACTGACACAACTGAGAAAAATTCCCTGCTCCTGAACTTCTGAACAGAAAAATCAAAGCCAGAAAGGAAGACCACTTTCAACTATGCACTCTTTTTAAACTATCCCTTCCTACCATATGTAACCAAAGAAGAATGAAAATCATTGTTTTTAAAATTTATCCCGGTAAATAAAAACTTAACACAAATGTTGAGCATAACAAAAGCAAATTTCTATGCATAATATACATTTGAAAATGCATCCTACAGGCTATACTGACCTAATGGAAGAAAGAAGAATAAGCCCCACATTGAACAGAAAAGAGTTCATGAGAGTAGCTCCCCACCTGCCATAGACAAGTTCATGTAGTGAGTAACATCAACAAGTCCCAGTATTTGACTAATACAATTTAAAAGCAATGTGAAATGATATTATAGACTGCAAAGTTTAATTACTTCATTGGATGTATAGTAATGAAAACTAGTCTCAGCCCAAGCACCATGGCTCCAGCAATCACAGCAAGGAGAAGGTAGAAGCAGAAAAATGCAAATGCAGCTGTACCCAGAAGACCTGATGAAAGCAGACATCATGAAGAATAACAGAATGAAAATTGGAAGATAATGTATCTAAACTCTATATGGTAATGAAGTATAAAGGTATTCCAACATACCCCAGATATCATCCAGCTTGATAAAAACCACATTCAAGAAAGGAGAAAGAGGAGGATCAACTAATAGATAGATAATTATATGAGCAACCCATGCCACAGAAACGATTAACCTGGCACAGTTTTCAAAACTTATGTTAGATACTATATGGGAGCCATAAAACCTCTTATAGATTAAGCAATGCTCGTTACAGTGACATACCAAGAGAAATAATATCCCAGCAATAGTTATGCAGCAGTATTCGCTGTCTCATCAAAGGGGTGCCTACTGCCACTCTTATATGTCTATTACCACTTCAATTCAACTAATTTTGTCTATTTTCTCTAAAATATCATTATTTTCTCCTAGCTAAATTAATTTTCCTATAACTACATCTAATTTTACTTAAGCTCTTTATCAGTGATTTCCTTCATTACTTTAAATTCTATAAAAATTTAATGATAAAAATAAACCATTAACTGTACTTATCTCTCCATCTATATGAAATTATCAGGAGAGAACCTTCTGAAGTTATTACACAGACAGTTTAGTGTATCTAGCATTCCAAGTAACTCAAACGTTATATGCCATTGCTTACCCTAAAATTCCCAAAACAAGTTTAGCCAGATACCCTAGAACTGTTAGTGCCCATGTTGCCTCAGCCTGCATTCATACAGGATCAGTAAGTGGGAGAACCATAGCACATTGTTTATGCCTAGAAGTCCAGTATCTACAAGGAACTTACCTTTTCTCCTTGTGGGTACATCTCTTCAAGAAGCTTGACATCTTCTTCTAATTGAAGCAACTCCTGGCAAATTAAACAATACAGGTAAGTTAAAAAACATAACCCCTACAACTAGAACAAGAACATTTCATTAATCATAAACTGTAGACAACTTTGAGCCACAACTAGAACAGGCCACATCAAATTAATATATACCAGTCCATGTGAACAATGGTACACATAAAATACTTCACACAATGTTGGAAATATTAAGTACCATTAGATCACCAATATCTTTTTACCTTTTCCACTGATTTCACATTTTTACGAAATTTCCTGCCCTTTGAAGCACTTTTTTCTTCCTGATGAAGTGACTCAGCTGCTTTCTTCAGATCTTTTGCTTTTTTTCCCAGTTCAGTAGCTTCCTACAACCATAAACAACAAACAACAACATAAATATAGTACAGCACATTCAATCAACATTTAGTGCTCTAAAAGAATATAGCACCTTGATATACTGTGAACGAGTGATAACAGCCTTTGGACGCCGAATGAATGAAAATATAAGTCCCAATGGAAGACAAGCAATACCAACACCACCAAATATCTGGATTGAATGGTGGGAAAACAATTGTTAATATCGGTAATATGAAAAATAAATTTACTTGTGACCTTGGATGGAAAAGGCTACTAAAATTATTATAAGCAACTGCTTCTGCTTGTATGCAATTTATGGTATCAGTCCAAACATACACATTTTGACAAGAAAAAAAAAAGTTAATTGAAAGAATGTACTATCATTTGAAAAAGCAAAAAAGATATATCTTGCTCATTAATCCATAAACTACCTAGGTAGCAAGTGAGATTGAATTAACTTACAGCAAAAAGCACAGATCCAACTATAGTGGCAAGAGCAACAACATATTCTGGAAAGGTAGTACGCATGGTCCACGTTTTCTCTGATGCAGGACTGGCAGAGTATGCAGAACACTGTTTTTAGGACAAAGGAGAAAATCAGAATGAGAAAAAGCAAAAAAATACTTCTAAGAGCAAAAATATATTGACTTTTGGTGAGAAAGAGAGAGAAACAACAGACCTGATGTGTGTTTCCAATACATTGTTGAACACTGTTGAATTCCCATGTGCTAGGAAATGAGCTTGTGGAAGAAGAGAGATGCCTAACAGTAAAGTCCACCTTCCCAATAATTCCTAATACATCAGTCAGACACATGTCAATATTGACATAAAGCTTAAGTGTGGATTTGAAATGTTCACTTAATTGTGGGTTTTCAAAAATGAACAAACAGATTTTGAGGATGATGAATTATCTAATATGCATAATACATCTTCATGAAACAGCCCTTTGGGCTTGAAACACAGAAACTCAAACTAATGCTAACAGGTTGAAATTTTATTTAATTATGATTTATTAAGAATGGAGGCAGCTAGAATCAAATTCCTCCCCTTTTATTGTGTATACGGCTACATGTCTATAACTCACATCAAATTCATATATATGACAGAAGCTGCTTAGCATCTCATTTGATGTGAATTTTCAGTGCTTCAAAACACAAAATCCAACCCAACCTTAATCATTAATCCACAACAAACAACTTTCCGTACCAAATAATCCTTAAATTAAACATGGCTTTATATAACAAAGGAACTTCACCAACTGATATCTTTCGGTAATCTTAACCCCCAGCCCCCGAAGAACAAAGTAATAAACAGCAGGAAAACCCCCCATTTGTCTTTTCCTTAATGTAGGAGTTATAAAATTTACAAGATGGACACAGTATATAGCTTCACAACCAAAGCAGCACCACCACAACCAATGGATTCCTATGCCTATCAATGAGTGATCACCAGCATGAAACAAAAAAAATTCACTCACATTAACACAGATCAACTCTGCCAATTCCACTCTAAACTTCCCACTGCTCACGCCCATTTAACCATCCAGAAAAACATAGAAAATAATCTATAGACACCCAACAGTAAATAAATGTAAGTATGATAGGGCATATGATAAGGTACGACGCAAAAACATACACAGAAATAGTAGGCATTGACAATATGTATGATGTATATATGATATATCATCCCTCAAACAACATTTCCATTCACTATCACATAACTCTCAACAAACCAAACAAAATAAACCCACCCACCCAATACTAGCTACCAAGAAAACGCAACCAAATCCAAACGCTAAACCATCAAAGCACACAGGGAATTACCATCTTACCCCTACCTCGCACAAAACATATTCAACAAACAAGGTACAACTGAAATAAAACAACCAACAAAACCATGAAAACGTACCATACAAAATCCCCAAAACAAGAGCGCACACAATCGCAGTAGTCACCATCCAACACAACGCGCTCTTAATCCGCTTCCCAACACTCCTGCACACAACACAAACAAAATGCATTGCGTTTCCTCAAATCAAACACATTTTTTAATTTTTTTTCAACAAATCACGAAAAGTTTAAAACTTTAAAATTTGAATTAGATTAAAAGCACGACGTACTTACTTGTCCTGGTCGCCTTCGTAGTAGAACATGGCAAAGGGGATGACGAAGAAGACGAGGAGTGCGTCGAGGATGTACACCGCGAGCCAGAGGTCCTTCATGGGGAGCGTGAGGTTGCACGCGCCATTGTAGATCGCGTGCCGACAGGCCTGGCGATTGGCAACGTCGGCGGGAAGCATGAGGATGGAGATGGCGGAGACGGAGAGGCCCAAAACGACAACGAATTTGGGGAAGTAGGCCTGGTTAACGTCATCAGGATGCTGGTAATTGACGAGGAGGTACACGTTAACAAGGAATACGATAACGCACACCACGATCGCCACAATCACCAGCGCCAGGTTGAAGTCCCCCATCCTCGCTGAACGCGATTTGGGAGTTAGGGTTAGGGCTTAATCGGATCTGAAGGGGAATTGGGAATGAAGGAAGGTTTTGGTTACTTGGTTCCGTTGGGATTGGAACTACGCAAATACTATTTTGCCCCTATGGGAGAGGAATGGTAGGAAGAGGGTAAGGGTGTTGGGGTAATTTCCAGGTTTGTTTGTTGGATGTGAGACGAGACAGTTTTGGAAGTTCAGACCAGGCTGTCCTAGCGAGTCCAGGTAGGTTGTCATCGAATATACAATGCGCCATTTGGCACTAACATTTTTGTTCTTTTTTAGGTTTTTTTTAGTTCATAAATGACGACCCTTTTGGTATCTTTTCCAGTAATGTTTTTTTTTTCTTTCTTAGATTGTTCGGTTGGATAAATTCTGATATAAATGTAAAATTCACAATGTAAATTTTAAAAGTATTAAATTAATTTACTAAAACTAGAAAATTTATATTTTTATTACATTAAAATGTGTATAATTTTATTTTTTTATGAATAATTAATCACAAAATAGAAAAATAATATAATTTAAAATATATATATATATATAAATATGTAAAAATAGTATAAAAAATATATAATAATAATTTTTAAAAAACTATTTACTTATTTTAAAATAAAAAGTTATTTAATTACTTACTTGAATAATAAAAAGTAAATTATTTTTTATTTATTAAAGGTTAGAATTACCCAAATAAAAGATAATACTAAGAAAATTTACCAAATCATAAATCATGTGTCTCTTTACGTATCTCTTTATAATAATAATATATATTGTACCGACCAATTCTCGAACACTGAGAACAATTAGTAATGGTGAGTCACGTCAGCTGGGTCTCACAGCATGGGTCAGAGTTATGTGGGCTGGGTCCCACGTGTAGTATGGACTAGTGGGCTTATTAGCCATCAGCGCGTGGATCACCAGGATAGAACGATGTGTCCTCGTCGCGTAACGGGGGGATGAGTCCTCAGCAACAGGGTGTGACGAGGTGACATCAATCTTGGGTGTTTCAAACAACAGAACTAGAACATCTAAGGTGGGTCCTATGAGAAGACTAGTTATTAGTAAAATGCCTAGAGGTAGGGAGAGGCCTAAGTCACGGAGCATCCATGCGTGTGGCAGGGAAAGCACGGTTAGGTGCAGAGTCTTGGAGGGTTGAATGCCCATCAGGATTAAGGTTTCCAAGTGAAGCTACATGCATAGCACGTGAACAGTGAAGGCACTCCCAGGACAGGTGGCCCCGGAGATTAGGTGCACGAGGGGGTATCCAGGTGGCCATCCTGTTAGAATTTGCATTCTAGTTAAGGGAAGCCTTACGCGCTAGATTACCCTAAGACTGGGTAATAGCGGCGCAAGGGTATTCTTGCAGAAACCCTAAATATGGGTAGCGGTGCAGAGGAAACCCTAGACTATATAAAGGGTAGTAAAACACTTCACAAAGGTACGTAGTTTCTAGACCTAAACTAAGATACTCAATACACTTGGTGTACTTGCCCTAGTTTTTTACTTGAGCGTCAGAGTGCAAACGGCCTCTAAGGCGCCCCTTTCTGTCTTGCAGGTGCAGGTTGTTTCAACATAGCGAAGTGTAACCTAAGGAGAGGGAAGGAGGCGTGTGATTGTCATAGAGTCAACCGACAAGAGAGTCAACCGGTTTGTTCTTGCCGGTTGACCCGCCTGTCGGTTGACTCACGACACTCACACGCCTCCTTCCTCACGTTGATATGTGCTTGGTTCTCTCGAAGCAATCTGCACCTGCAAAAGAGAAAGGGGGCGCCCTAGAGGCCGTTTGCACTCCGACGCTCAAGTCAGTGTAGGGCAAGCAACACCAATTGTATTGAGTTTCTCTCTGTGTTTAGGTCTAGAAACTGCGTACCTTTGTGAAGTATCTTACTGTCCCTTATATAGTCTAGGGTTTACTGCGCCGCTAGCCCTAATTAGGGTTCGCTGCGCTACTAGCCATATTTAGGGTTTACTGGAATACCCTTGCGCCGCTATCACCCAATCTTAGGGTAATCTAGCACATAAGGTTTCCTTCTCTGGAGTGCAAACTCTCACAGGGTGACCACTTGGGTGCCTCCTTGTGCACCTAGTCTCTGGGGCCACCTGTTCTGGGAGTGCCTTCACTGTTTACGTGCCATGCATGTAGCTTCACTGGGAAAACCCTAGCTCTAGTGAGTACTCATCCCCTCAGGACTCTACACCCAACTGTGCTCTCCCTGCTACCCGCATAGGCACTTCGTGATCCAGGCCTCTCCCTAATTCTGGGTATTCAACTAGTCACTGGCCCACTCTGGGAACCAATCTTAGCTGTTCTGTTTACGCTGTTCAAATCACCCAAGGCCGATGTCACCTCGCCACACTCTGTCGTCGAGGACTCCTCGACCTGCTGAGTGACGATGACACCTCCGCCCATCCTAGTGATCTGACGACTACTCACCCGTCTCTGTAGTTTGATGACTAGTCACCCCTCTCTGTAGTCTGATGACTAGTCACCCCTTTCTGTAGTCTGATGACTAGTCACCCCTTTCTGTAGACTGATGACTAATCACCCTTCCCTGTAGGCTGATGACTAATCATCCTTTCCTGTAGGCTGATGACTAATCACCCCTTTCTGTAGGCTGATGATTCATCGCCCTTCTCTGTTCAATACCCCCTGCGGAGTCCACTCCACATGGCTTTGGCCCATGCTGTGGGACCCAGCTGACGTCCGAGGACTGGTCAGTACACAAGCCCCCCAGTCTCAAGCTGTTAACTTGTTTCAGCGAAGAGACTAAGTGATGGGCGAGGACTGATCGGTACACAAGCCCCCCTAGTCTCGAGCTGTTTAACTTGTTTCAGCGTAGAGACTAGGTGATTGACTTGGGCGGCCTACGTGGCTCTGCGCATAAGTACATGAACAGTGTATTGAAAGGACACTTCACCAACCCCCTTTCATCCGCTAACACGTGGCTGCATCAACGGTTTAAGATTCATAACGTTTGCGCTCCCTAGGGCTACGTTAAACCTCTTCAAAACCCCGCGCCACTTCACTGTTTCATCACTTTGCATTCTCACCTCTGTAGACTCTATCTTCCAGCGCACGCTCTCTTCTTCTTGTAACATCCCGCAAAATAAAACCATGCATACATGTATAATGAAAATAAAGGTAAACAAATAATGTTGAAGAATGATAATAATATATATATAAGAAATGAAGTTGCTCCTCTTAGGGAGTTTAATACATAACCAGTCCAATGTTTTCAAAACTTAAACAAAATACAGTCAATAATTGAAACCGGCGATCTCCCTACATAAACCGGCGATCTACTACCAGAAGGCCCAAAACAGCCGATCTGCTATCAGGACAGAAAAACAGGCGATCACCCGATAGAGGCATAAACAGGTGATCACCCGATAGAGACGGAAACAGGCGATCTCCATCCGGCGACCACTCACTGAGGAGCTCTACTCCCTGGAAGATCATCTGCTCCCGTGTAAAACACACGATCATCACAGTTTTAAGAGAAAACAGCCACAGAGCAATACAAAAGAAAAGGGGTAAGCTAGATGGTTTAAAAAGAGTTTAAATATGAACATAAAAATCAGGATAAAACAATTCCATATACCCACATAAAATTATAAAGTTTCTCATTTCTTACGTCGAACTTCCACTGATTTAACACACATAGACACTTACCATACCACTGTAAAGTCCACACAGGACAGCAAGGAAAGTCCACACAGGACAGCAACCAGAGTCCACACAGGACAGCCCCAAGGTCCACACAGGACAACAAGCAAAGTCCACACAGGACAGCAACCAAGGTCCACACAGGACAGCAAGCAAAGTCCACACAGGACAGCAACCAAGGTCCACACAGGACAGCAAGCAAAGTCCACACAGGACAGCAACCAAGGTCCACACAGGACAACAAGCAAAGTCCACACAGGACAGCAACCAAGGTCCACACAGGACAGCAAGCAAAGTCCACACAGGACAGCAACCAAGGTCCACACAGGACAGCAAGCAAAGTCCACACAGGACAGCAACCAAGGTCCACACAGGACAACAAGCAAAGTCCACACAGGACAGCAACCAAGGTCCACACAGGACAACAAGCAAAGTCCACACAGGACAGCAACCAAGGTCCACACAGGACAGCTAAAGATCATCAATTCGCCCAACGCACCATACAATACTCAAATGAACGATCTCAACCACAGCAACAAACGTATCCAGGTTCAGACTTTTCCAAAAACGCGTGCATTTCACATATCAGTCACAAACAAGCTCAAAGCGACACTAAAACAGGGGAGTTCGTAAAACAGCGCCAAAACCGGCGATCTAGTTCAAAAACAGAGTATTTCGAAGACTGCATTTAAAACCGGCGACCACGTCGTCCAACCCATAGCACTGAGCATTTTACAAGGATGAAAACGAAAACCGGCGACCACGTCGCCCTCACTTCAGAAAATAGCTAAACTATGGCTTGTATTGAAAATGAAAGCTAGCTTCCCTTACCTGGACTTGCGCAAAACACCAAGAGCTCCGAAACCCAACGAAGCTTGAACAACGCCTTGGCTCTGTTTTTGCGTCTGGTTGAAGGTCTTGCAGAGAACCTCCCAGGCGTTCCAAAGGCAGTCGTCGCTCGTCGCACTGGTGCTTGGGGAATGCCTGAATCGCAGCGTGAAGGAGAGGAAGGAGAAGGAGCCAACGTTAACTCTCTAAATCACTTTCTAATCACCTCACGTCTCTTACCTCTCAGGGGTGAGTTTAAATCTAAGCCAACTTGCCCAGGAATGCCGCTGCCTCCACCCACTCTGCAGGAAACGTTGCGTGTACGCTTCCCTGAACAGTACGACTACGCATGCCTCTGCGCAGGCTAACACTCTGAGGTCGCTATTCTGAACCACCCTTTCTGTCTACGTGTCGCGCGTGCAGTACGTCTGATGCTGAGAGCCTGGGTCCCACCTTATCGGCGTGAAACTCGACATCGCGCGATAACGTTCCACCGATGACCTCTCGCGCGATGACTATCCACCGATGACATCTCGCGCGATGACTATCCACTTATGACATCTCGCGCGATGACCTTCCACCGATGACCTCTCGCGCGATGACTATCCACTGATGACATCTCGCGCGATGACCTTCCACCGATGGATTATCCTGGAGGACGACCGATGTATCACCCTGGTGGACCACCGATGTCTCTCCCTGGTAGACGACCGATGTCCACATGCCTCGCGCCCTGGCGATGCCCGCATGCCTTGCGCCCTGGCGATGACCGCATGCCTCGCGCCCTGGCGATGCCCGACGACACATCGTCACGCCTTCCCGAAGGTTCTTCATTCCACTATGTTACGTCCAAAGTATCATCTCCACATGACTCGGTGACGTCGGTAGCTTCACATTTCCAAGAGTAGACCAGCACCACTCTTCGTGCGCCCATGCATGCAACACTAAGGGCGATCTCTTTTGCTCAAGCATAGAGCTTCGCATGCACAGCGTATCTAAGGCTTAACCCACACCTTGATACGCGTGGTTGTTGGAACCCACTCTAGTTGATCCAGTACCTTGACCACATACTGAGTGCACTTTCGGCGATCATGTGCACCATAGGCGGCAGGCGATCATGCACTAACCAGGCGATCACATAGGAGACTTCTTAGCTACACTTTTCTTCCTTTACTCTTCTTGATCCACATGTCTTCCTCGAGCACATCCACGTGATTACCTCAAGATAAAGTCATCGCACCTGACTACTATGTTACTGCAATGGTAAGCCGACCGACCTCTACCAGCTGACCTCAGATCTTGGGCGACGTCCGAGGTCCGACCACTATGAAACTTCGTTTACCAGCTCTTTGTATTTTAAATAATAACATCTTCTGAAATTATTTAAATATAACACTTTCATTCCAATTAAAGTTTCTAGGTCCTTACACTTCTCACCAAGCTTTCCACACTTCTCCGCCCTCGCTCAACCAAAGGTATGATTTTTATGTCTTCTTCTCCTTCATAACATAACCTCGCTCATCCATATGGCATGCTGTAACTGTTCTGGGCTTGTGGTGTGGTTTGCACATTCTAGGGTTTTTATTCTTCTTTTCTGGGTTCGTTCTACCTTCGAGTCTTCGTCCACCATTGCTTTCTTCTAAACCTCATTCTTTTCCTGCCTCTCACTTGTTTAGATTCGAGATGGCCAGAACCAAAACTACCTCCAACCCTCCTCCAACCGTAGCGGTCGATTACAAGGCCCTCTACCCGTGGGCTTCTGAGGATCTCCTGGCCGAGACCTCCAAACTCACATCCTGCAAGGATCTTCGCAAGCACAGGGATGATGAGAATGAGACTAAAGGACGCGTCTTTGGCAGGGAAACCGACGCGTACGTCTCTGTGCGACCCGGTACAGCGAACGAGCCTGTGTGCGCCGATGATCGCTGCAACGATGGGGAACCATTCTTCTTCTTCTACGCCACCATCTTCAAAAGAGTCAAAGTCCGTCTTCCTTTCACCGGGTTCGAAAGGGCTTTGCTCACAGAATTAAATGTGGCGCCTGCTCAACTGCACCCCAACAGTTGGGCCTTTATCAGGGCGTTCTCCATCCTCTGCAATAATCTAGGGTTCACCCCCTCCGTCGATGTCTTTCTTTACTTCTTCGAGGCGAAGAGCCCCGGCAAGAGGCTTTGGGTGAGCCTGAATGGGGTGGCAGGGAGAGTCCTTCTAACTCTCTTCTCGCAGTCATACAAGAACTTCAAGGGAAGGTTCTTTCGAGTCTGCTGCAGCTCCTACGACCCCACCATGCTCGATGGGTTTCCATTATACTGGGTGGGGGAGTTGAAGTTCAAGAAGCCACGCAGGCTCGAGGAGTTGACTGTCCCTGACCAAGAACTCTGCCAGACCATTTCCAGCTGGGGCGTGGTGTTTGACTCCACCCAGCTGATTAGGCATGAGTATGACGCTGAGACTCTCAGCGTGTACATTGGTACACCAACTTCATCTTGCACTTAACCGTTCACATACTTAACGCCTTGCCTTTCTCATACTTTTTGTTGTTCACTGCAGGCATGTACTCAGCGCTGATAAGAAGAAAAGGCTGGCGGATGTGCTGAATCGCCGCAATGTTAGCAGTTCAACCCCTGCAGGTCCTTCATCACCCGCGGGTGCTGCCTTGGAACCTATTGCTGAAAAGTCCAAGAGGGCAGCGCCTGTGGAGGTTTCTGATGACGAGGGTGGGGACAGCCGCGAAGGTCTCTTCAGTCACAGAAGGGCACCCTTCACCCTTTAGGGAGCACCCTCCCAGCACCTCCTCCCCTCCCGAGCCAATCTTAACGCTTGAGGGGGGTGGGGAGAGTGCTCCTCCTTCTGGTCAGATGCCTTCTGCCCCAGAACTGCCCTCTCTACTCCAAAGGTCACTTGCTCAGATGCCTGGCCGAGCTGCTTTGGAGGCTATGGACAGAAACTCCCTCGAGAACCTTCTCAGCCATGGTCTCGGGGAATTCTTGGCCGCTTCAAACTCCTTGCTGGTCAAGGGCCACGTTGAGGCGGAGCTGCTTGAAAAGATCGCCAAACTGGAGAAAGAGCTGGAGCAAAAGGATCTCCAACTCCGCCAAGCGTCCAAACGCGAGACTGCCCTTAACCAAGAACTGGGTAGTCTCCGCCAATCTGAGAAGGAGACTAAAAAGCTTCTTTTCTCCAAGGGGCAGGAGGCCCTCCAGCTTGAAGCTAAGATACTCCCCCTCCGCAACAAGATCATCGAACTGGAAGAGCAAGCGGAGGGGGCTCAGGCCAAAATGACCAAGCTGGAGGAGAGGGCTACCGACCGAGAAGTTCAACTGGGCAAGGTTGAGGAGGAACTTGCCCAACAGATTGAATTGCTGAAGAAGACCGAGACTGAGCTTATCAATGATGCCGCCGACGCCTATGAGGAAGGCTTTGGTGATGCCCTTGCTCAGATTGCCTGCGTGCATCCTGAGATGGACCTCTCACCCTACTCCGCAACTATGCAGGTGGTCGACGGGCAGATAGTGCCCAGATAGATCTTCTGAATGATTGTATTTAGCTGAACATCTTGTAATCACCCTCCTTTGTAATATATAAAACTTGTTTTATGCATTGTTCATCTGTTTGTCGTGCTTTGTATTTGGTGAGCTCACGATCATAAATAATGCACCTGTAAAAACGAACTTCAAATAGCATGTTTTTTTTCTGCTAATTTCATTAGTGAACCCTTATTTTAATCTGAGCGTTCTCACTCGGAGGGGGAAGGCGCTCCTTATGGACTCCCCTTTCCCTTCACGAGACCTCCAACCCCCACTAATAAGTTCTGACTGACCTGTCGTCGTCCACGGACGACGAAGGATTGAACCAGGCGAACCCTTCTTTCACGTTGGAAGTTCTCACTCGAAGTGAAGGTGTTCTCTACGAACCTACCTCTCCACTTACGAGACCTCTAACTTCAACTAATAGGCTCTGACTGACCTCACATCGCTCACAGGCGAGGAGGATTTCTCTGGGCGAACCCTTCTTTCACATTGGAAGTTCTCACTCGAAGTGGAGGTGTTCTCTGCGAACCTACCACTCCACTTACGAGACCTCTAACTCCAAGTGACAGGCTCTAACAGTGAACCCTCTTTCACATTGGAAATTCTCACTCGAAGTGGAGGTGTTCTCTGCGAACCTACCTCTCCACTTACGGGACCTCTAACTCCAAGTGACAGGTTCTAACTGACCTCACATCACTCACAGGCAAGGAGGATTTCTCTGGGCGAACCCTTCTTTCACATTGGATGTTCTCACTCGAAGTGGAGGTGTTCTCTGCGAACCTACCACTCCACTTACGAGACATCTAACTCCAAGTGACAGGTTCTAATAACATTGTACAAACACATTAAAAGCATATATCTTTAACTGAATTTTATTGGGTGACCTCATTAAAAACCCTTAGAAGGGAAAAAAGAGTGTCCCCTGTATTGTGTAGTGTACAAGATTACATGGCTTTAACTAAAATAATACTTCAGGTGGGTCGCATTCCATGTTCGAGGAATCGGACCTCCTTCTAAAGTCTCAAGCCTGTATGCTCCATTCCCTAGGGCCTCTGTCACTCTGAAAGGACCAGTCCACTTAGGGGATAACTTGTTCTCTATCTGGTATGGAGACGCCTTGCGCATGACGAGGTCTGCCACCTGGAACTGCTGAGCTCTCAACTTTGAAGTGTGTTTGAGCTCGACCCTCCTCTTCAGCGCCTCAGCTTTGATTCCCGCTTCTTCCCTAGCTTCATCCAAGAGATCAAGATTCACCTTCCTCTCTTCATTGGACTCCTCAGCTACAAAGTTCTGGAAATGTGGCGAGTTCTCTTGGATCTCTACAGGGATCATGGCATCTGAACCATATACCAAACTAAAGGGAGTCTCCTTGGTAGTGGACTGGGGAGTAGTATGTTAGGCCCATACTATTCTGGGAACCTCCTTGGCCCACCTTCCCTTTGCTTTCTCCAATCTTCTCTTTAGCCCTCTGAGGAGGACTCGGTTAGCCGACTCGACCTGCCCATTGGTCTGTGGGTGCTCGACTGACGCAAACACTTGCTTGATTCCCAGCTCTGTACATAGCTTCCCCAACTGCTGGCTTGCAAACTGCGTGCCATTGTCAGACACCAAGCGTTTGGGTACCCCGAAGCGGCAGACTATATTCTTCCACACGAAGTGTTGGATCTTCTGTGCTGTAATTTGTGCTACTGGCTCAGCTTCAATCCACTTCGTGAAATATTCTATGGCGACCACGAGGTACTTCATCTACCGTATCGCCAAAGGGAAAGGCCCCAAGATGTCAATTCTCCATGTATGAAACGGCCAAGGGCCGTATATCGACCTGAGCTCTTCTGGTGGTGCCTTAGGCCAATCAGCATGCAACTGGCATTGCTTGCATTGCTGTGCATACCTAGTGCAATCTCCCCTCATCGTCGGCCAGTAGTACCCTACTCGTATGGCCTTAGAGGCCAGAGCTCGGCCTCCGATGTGACTACCACAGATACCTTCATGGAGCTCTGCCATTATCCTCACACACTGCTCGCCATGCACGCAGACTAAGATGGGGTGAGTAAACCCATGTCTGTACAAGTCGCCTTCAATGAGCGTGTACTTGGACGAGTTTTTCTTTATCTTTTTTGCCTCCTCCGGCTCTGCTGGGAGCATTCCATCCGCTATGTAACGCTTATAGGGCATCATCCATGTCTCACCATTTTGTAGTAGGCAGATCTGTGGCGCTTCTACCCCTATTCGCATGCATGCGTTGACTCGTGGTTTCTTCAAAGTTTCTTGAGTCAACGAGCGATGACTCCTCTTCACACCATCTGACTGGCTGATCTGATGGACTCCCACCAAGTTATCAACTGTATAAGTACGAGGTGCCCTCAGGGTCTCCTGGATGACCGTCCTCTGTCTGCCCCCTTGCCTGAGCTGGCGAGTTTGGCCAACAAGTCAGCTCTGGCATTCTGCTCCTTGGGCACATGTACTAGTTCAAATATTTCAAATGAACCCTTCAATCTCTGGACATACTCAAAGTAAGAGGCCATCTAGGGGTCTTTGGCCTGGTATTCTCCCGCCACTCGACCGGTGACCAACAATGAGTCACTCTTGGCCATAAGGCTCTGCGCTCCCATCTCCTTTGCCAGTAACATCCCAGCGATCAAAGCTTCATACTCCGCCTAGTTATTGCTGGCTTTGAAAGCGAATCGCAGGGCCTGCTCTATTAACAACCCCTTGGGTCCTTCCAAGATCACCCCCGCTCCGCTGCCTTGCTGATTCGAGGACCCATCTACTGACAACACCCATTTGAAATTGGGTCCCTCCTGCTGGGCCTCGGTTGAAGACATCTCGGCCACAAAGTCAGCGTAGACCTGTCCTTTGATTGGGCCCCTGGGTTCATACTGGATGTCAAATTCTGACAACTCAACTGCCCAACGCACCATTCTTCCTTCCACATCGGGCTTCTGCAGGACCTTACATATCGGCAGATCTGTCATCACCACCACTGTGAAGCTTTGGAAATAGTGGCGAAGTCTCCTGGTTGAAAACACCACTGCTAATGCTGCCTTCTCTAAGGCTTGGTATCTCGTCTCGAGTCCCTGCAACACTTTGCTGACAAAATAAATGGGCTTCTGGCTCTGTTGCTGTTCTTGAACCAAGACAGAACTCACCGCCCTATCTGTAACTGCAAAGTACAGACGCAGGGGTGTGCCGAGCTGAGGCTTGCACAAGACTGGTGGGCTGGCCAAATATTCTTTGAGCCTAAGGAAAGCCTGCTCACATTCTTCAGTCCAGGTGAATCTGCTATTCCTCCTTAGGCATTGGAAATAAGGGTGGCCCTTGTCCCCTCCGGCTGATACGAACCGGGAGAGTGCAGCCATCCGTCCCGTCAACTGTTGCACTTCTTTGACCGACGTCGGGCTCCTCATGGCTATGATCGCCGCACACTTGTCTGGGTTGGCCTCTATTCTTCTTTCCGTGAGCAAAAACCCAAGGAACTTACCTGCCTCCACCCCAAAGACACACTTTTCTGGATTCAACTTCAGCCTGTACTTCGCTATTGTATTGAACAGCTCCTCCAGGTCGTCAACATGCTGATCTCGTGCCTGGGACGTCACTACCATGTCATCTACATATGCCTGCACATTGCGTCCCAGCATGGGGGCGAGGACCTTGTCCATCAGCCTCTGATATGTGGCACCCGCGTTCTTCAGGCCAAACGGCATGACTGTGTAGCAGTCACAAGACAGCTCTGTCATGAACGCAGTCTTGTTCTCATCCATCGGGTGCATCTTGATCTGATTGTACCCGGAGAAAGCGTCCAAGAAAATGAGTAACTTGCAGCCCGAGGCACTGTCTACTAACGCATCTATGTTGGGCAGAGGATAGGAATCTTTTGGACAAGCCTTGTTAAGATATGTAAAGTCCACACACATCCTCCATTTCCCGTTGCCCTTTTTTACCAGGACGACGTTCGCAAGCCACTCAGGGTATTGTATTTCCCGTATGTGACCTGCTTTCTGCAACTTTTGTGTTTCCTCCCTGACTACCTGCCTTCATTCATCATTGAACTTCCTTCTCCTCTGGCGGACCGGTCTGGCTTGGGGATTCAGTGCCAGGCGATGGCATAGAAAATCGGGATCAATACCTAGCATGTCTGAGGGAGACCAAGCGAAAGCGTCAAGATGCTTCCCTATAACCCCCGCTACCTGATCTTGGGTCTCCTGAGACAGGGACTTACCCAGCTTGAAAATCTTCCCCTCGATCTCCTTCTCCACGACTTCCTCTGTCGGTTCTGGTCGCCTCGCTCGGGCGACCTCTGCTCGGGTGACCCCGATGTCACCTCGGGGCATATCTGCTTCGTTGATACCTCCTCCCGGTGGTGAGGTGGTCACCATGCAGACTCCCCTCTTTGTCTTGAGGCTATTCTCATAGCATCTTTTAGCCTCTTTTTGATCTGACTTGATGGTTACCACCATCCCCTCCATCGAGGGCAACTTCATCTTCATGTGCCTTGTGGATACCACAGCCCCTAGCCGGTTCAGGGCCGGTCTGCCCAAAAGTATGTTGTAGGCAGAGGGAGCGTTCACCACAAGGTACCTGATGTTCTCTGTGCGGGATGCTATTCCATCAGTGAACGTGGTCCTCAACTCTATGTATCCCCGCACTTCTACTTGGTCTCCTGCGAACCCATACAAACAGCCAACGTAGGGTCGCAGCTGATCAGGAGACAACTGTAGCTTGTTGAAAGTCGACCAGAACATCACATCGGCCGAGCTTCCCTGATCGACCAATACTTGGTGCACCTTACGTGCTGCAGTGACTACTGAAATGACCACCGGATCGTTATCATGGGGGACAACATCTCGGCAATCAGCCTTGGTGAAGACGAGGTCGATGTCCGGAAAGTGATCTTCCTCGCAGACCTCTACTGCCATCACTGAACGTGCATACTTCTTACGTTGCGAAGAAGTGCACCCTCCTCCTGAGAACCCACCTGATATAGTGTGGATCTCACCATGTATGGGCACTTCATGCCCCTGGTCTGCCCTTGGTGCAACAACCGTCTCACCTTCCGATGCCTCCTTTAGGTAGTCATTCAAAAACCCACTCTTCACCAACTCGTCCAACTGGTGAGTCAGAGCCAGGCAATTTCGAACGGGGTGCCCAAAAGCCTGATGGAATTCGCACCATGCATTTTTGTTGGGCCCCAATCTCTTGTCACTCTTTGGGGGCAACTTCAACCTTTCTGCCACGTTAGGAATGGCAATCAGTTCCTTCAACTCCACCACAAATTCATGCCTAGGGGGCATGTCATCTTTGCCTCGCGCCCTAGGTTGTGGTTTTCGGGGCTCGTAGGGCTTCTGTTTCCCTTGAGCTTTCTTCTTCGTGGTCGCCTCGTGCACCCGCAGCGGTTGAGGCCGACTAGGCGCTCGGGGCCTTAACGAGACTGCGCTTTCTCGCTTCTCGCTGAGCTCTCCTTCGGCGACAATGTGGGCCACAGCACGTCGTTTTATGTCGCCAAAGGTCTTGGGGCGGCTGCGTATCAGAGATTCGCTGAAGGGCCCTGGCAATATGCCCTTCCTGAAGGCGTGCACCACCATGTCTTCATCCTTGGTGTGCAACCTTACCACCATCGCCCCAAACCTATTGAGGTAATCCTTAAGGGACTCCCTCTGATGCTGCCTTACATCAAAAAGATCGTAAGACACTGGTGGAGGGGCCCTGTTGACAAGATATTGCTCCTTGAACAGCACAGAGAATTGCGCAAAAGACGTGATATGTCCTTCAAGCAAACTCACGAACCATTCTAGCGCAGTTCCTGTCAGTGTGGCCATAAAGAGCTTACAGTACACTGCGTCAGATCCTCCTGACAACATCATCTGCGTATGGAAAGCAGTGAGATGCGTTTCAGGATCCTCTTTCCCGGTGAACACGGTCTTAGGCCTTACAAAGGTGGCTGGGACCACCTTGTTCATGATCGCCTGGGAGAAAGGCATGGGAAAGGCCCTTGGGGGCACTGGTGGGGCTCGATCATCTTCCCCATGATCTCCAGCTTGTTGTATATGTTGCAAATTCAAACGTAGCTCCTCGTTTGCTCGGTGTAACTCTTCATTCTTGGCCTGTGAGGCGGCTAGGTCTTCCTTCATACGCGCCTGATGCGCTCGAGATTCCGCCACCGTCTCCTGGAGGGCGCGCATCGTTTCCATCAGCTGTTGCATGGTAATGCTGTCGCCTCCATTTGGTGGAACAGACCCGTGTCTTGTATTCCTCATCTTTCGTGGTTCTTACTCTCATATATATTTCTCTTTTGTTTGATAGGTTATATCATATGGGTGTTTTATATTATGTGTCTCATTCTTTGGGTCACAATTCTTTCCTTCCAAAGTTACTGTAGATAATAATAACATATAATGTAAAGAAAATAGGGAAGAGAAATATGATTAACAAATTATATGTTTTATCTCTTTCAACATACAACATCTAATTTTCAATCAACAAATTGAGTTCAACTAGGCACATTAATATTCTGAAGTACATTGTGAGTATTCTTTGGACTCAGTCATTCCTGACTAACTCTTAGGTATTCTTAACACAAGCCACTTCTGGCTTAATTGAGTATTCTTTGGAATTGTGACCATTTTTGGTTATTTCCTTGAGTATTTTTTACACAAGTCACTCCTAGCTTAACTGAATATTATTTGAGCTCTTAGCCACTCCAAACTAACCCTTGAGTATTCTTGAAACACGTCACTTTTGTTTTAACTAACTATTCTTTGGGCTCGTAGTCACTCTTATCTAACCCCTTAAATATTCTTAACACAAGTCACTCATGGCTTAACTGAGTATTATTTAGACTCGTAGCCACTCATGGCTAACCCCTTGAGTATTCTTAACACAAGTCACTCTTTGCTTAACTGAGTAATCTTTGGGAACCTAGCCACTCCTAACTAATCACATGAATGACTTGTGTCAAGAATACTCAAGTCACTCATGTTACTCATGGCTTAATTAGTATTTTTTACACAAGTCACTCATGGCTTAATGAGTATACTTTTCCTAACACCCACTCCTAGTTAAGGTAGAAATGTTAAGTGTTTGAATGATCCTCAGATCATGTAGTTTGTCTTCAAGGGAGTGTTTGCATCTCTCGACGAATACAATGATTTAGGCAAACTCTCCTAGTATAGATCTTCTTAATCTCTAGGAAGGGATTGCATCTTTCGAAGTATATAATGGATAATCTCACTCTCCTAAGCAGCTAAATGAACACTCTTAGTTTTCTTGTGGAGACTTTTTCATATCCAAGGATATGGAAGATTCTTTACTCTCTGCATTAGGGTCTCTTTTTGAAGCTTTTAGAGACATATTAAATATGAACGATATTTTGACACAATACCTTGGTTCTGATTTATTTCTCGGCAAGCAGACTAAGTCAATTGTAGTATAACTGATAAGAAGGATCATCATATCCACAAGGACTATAGATAACCAAGATAGTAATATCTTTCAAAGTGACATATGGATAGAATGATATTTGGGTTGCATAGGTGATATTTAATAGATATAATATAGATAATATAATCAACGAGGTTGAAACTTTATGCAAAAAGGAGAAGTTTATCTATTCATAAAAAGTTTTGGTATCACTTTGTAAATATCTTTTACTAATATTACTTACAAATGCTTTTTTATTCAAGTTCACCATTCCTTATGGTCAAACCAAGTTAATTCCTTAATCATGGTTATCCAAAAAAACAAATTATCATAATCAATTCCTTGACTTACAATTATTCTACTCATGCATTAAGATGGAACAGTTGAAGCCACATATTCAATTTTGTTCTCATAAATTGACATACTTGGTGATGTGAGTTGATTTTAGATTGCACATTTTAAAGGTTTCACTTTCGTTATGATTTTTGGATTTAGCAATTTAAGGTGATAACCCTAAGAAGATTCCCACTGGACACGAACTTAACCAAGTGGTTAAGTAACTGTGAAGGTTCACTTCAGAAGGGCAAAGAGAAAAACACAATTATAAGGTGGATATGATGCAAGTAAATTGTAGAAATGGAAAGAATATAAGATAAAGAAAGACAAGCGATAATCAAGAATTAAAGACAAACAAAATATTATGGAGAGGAAGGAGAAGGGTGGCGCAAAAGAGAGAATAAAATAGAAAAGATGAAGGGATGAGAAAGCTTATGGAGAATGGAAGATATCATGCCACTTGGAGCAGAGGGGACTTCAAGATGAGTGGTGCAAGAGCCGCCACTTGAGACGTCACTCTCTCAAGATAAGACCTAGATAGACTAGAGTACTCATACTCACAATTTTACTCAAATAGAGTTTCTTTACTTCAAAATTCAATGTGAAAATACATGAGGCGGGGCACTCTATTTATAGGAAAGGGTGCCTTGGTGGGCAAGATGGGAGGGGTAGAAAAGGAATGAAGGAGGGGGTGGCCTAGGGGTTGACTAAGTTAATGTCGTTCCTTAGTCCTAGCTTCTAGAAGCTAAGGCTACCTCCTAATCCTAATGGACTTGGCACAAGCCCAATTTGATAAATACACCCCCTATTATGCTATGTGAACCCTACTCTACTGAAATCAAAAACAAGGAGACTAGTTGGTGTTCAGCTCCCATTGCTTGGGCTCTGCTCCTAGTGGTCCTCTGAGGAATGATAGACTCTGAGGCACTGGCTAGTGGTTGGTCCTAACCTAGCCCTAGATCTTGTGTCATACTTCGGGTCATCCTTCTAGAAGGTTGGGCTTGGTCAGGGGTTACTCCGTCTCTCAAGTCTTCATCATTTGGTTAATTTGAAAAGGTTTGAAAATTAACATGTTTCCCAACATCATCCAAGTTCTAAAAGCATGAATGGTGATTTCTCACATATCAAGCATGAAGCATTTAATCAAATTATACGAACTGAATTAAACAAGTATTCATAAATAACAACAACTAAAAGATATTACAATGTTCTTCAATCCCAACAAGATAAATTTTGCTACTCATGACATAGCTTATATTCTCGATTGACCTCGGCTGGACTGGATGGAGCTTCGCTTTTGATATGTCTTCTCTGGCAAGTCTGGAACTCGACTCCATTGGACAGAGGGGGCTCTACCAGTTGATTACACTCTGATGATCAAGTCAGTAAGAGCACTAAAGATATCAAATCAGTTTCAGTCTTAGTATTTAGAAACATCGTCCCTTTACCAGGGGTTTCAAGCCCCTTTTTTAGATATCCCGTCAACAAATTTCTCTAACGAAAATGTAATCTCAACAAAAGCGCATTTAATCATAATAGAAAAGCCACCTGCTAACGAGCACCACTTATCTTCAGGTGCTAACAGCAGGAAAACATTATGTTTAACATGTGTACCAGTATTCTCGGGTGCTCCTCTTTTATTCTCAACAACTATTAATTAATATGTAACTAACATGTATTAATTAATATATAACTAACATGCATATTATCACAAGAGATAAAATATCTCTTTATCTTCAGAATAATATCACAACAGACTTAAAGATCATGATAATTAATCATTTATGTTATCTTCAAAATAACATGATAACAGATTTACATATATGTGTTATTTTCATAATAATATGATAACAGATTTAAACAATAATAATTATATCTTTCATCTTCAAAATAATATCACAACAGATAAAATATCTCTTTATCTTTTATCTTAATTACCTTTTCTGGGCTGACCAATATCTAGGCTGAGCTCACGACCCACCTCTTGGGCCCAAACACAAAGCTGACCTCCCCCAAATACTTGGACTGAGTTGATGAGCTCTCCTGCACGGTACAACTTACACAAAAACTCATGAATGAGTAATTTGCAACAAAGGACATAAAACCTTGAATGTTTCAAGTCAGTTGAGGTTGCTCTCTTATGCCTTCAATTAGACCTACATTCCAACCTGCCTCTTATGAACCAGGACATCTCTATTTATAGAGTTTAGTGATGGGTTGCCTCAGATTTGCCATTCGTTTACTGCCTAGCCAATTCGCTCAGTGCCTAGCCAATCTGCTCAACAGATTGGCTTTCTTCATCTTGAAGAAACCTTTTGGTTCAGAGCCTAATATGAGCTCAACAAGTTCATAGGTTTCTTATCCTTGAAAAAATCTTTTTAGCTCACCTTTAAGCCTGATCTAGTGAATTTAGCTTTCTTAAGCATGAAGAATTCCTTTGGCTCTAAATTTGCTCCTAGCCAAACTCTAGTAAAATAAACTTTATTAACCTTAAAGAAATATTTTTTGCTCTGCATTAGCTTTAAGTCAAACCCTAGCAAATTTAGAATTTTTTAAAGGAATCTTTTCGCTCAAAGCCTCCCAAATGCACTCAATAACCCAAACTTCCATAATATGGTCTTTCTCTGACATAAATTTGCTTAGCAAATTTATGACTACTTTATGGAAATTGCACCGTGTTGTCAGAAATAATAATTTGTCCCTAAGGACGGATATCGAACCCACAAGGAATAGTTGAATAATTAAGTAAAAGATTCACTAAATGGAAAACATAATAATAATGTTTGTTGGGAGTTTGTTATGATTGCAATGATTAAAAAGAAAACAAGTCAAAGAGTTTGTTGGTTCAATTGGGAAAATTGGGATTGGGGTTCATCCTTCTTACTCTTTTGTATTTTGATTAGCATGATAATATTCTATCCTTTGATTGATGTTAATATCCTCGAATACAAAATTATCAAGAGAGTCTCTTAAACATTGGTTCCTCGCATATTTATAAAAACTTCTTATCATTACGATTAGATGTTGATAACAATTAACATTTCAAATATATTTGTAGCATTCAAATATGTTAAACATTATCATTTGGGTCAAAAACTTAGAAGTACTTTCCAGTCAAATCTAAGAATCTAGATCATAGAAACTAGTATTACAAATAAAATGACAATATCAATCATCAGTCCATAACAAAATATTATATTTAAATACCACCCCAATACATAAGAGTTTGAACAGATTACTCAATCCTAAAGGGTAGAATTAGCCACTCATGTTGGCTATTACAATCATGGAGAGCAAGAAAAGAAGAACCAGGATGTTTCTCCTTGACAGCTGCCTCGTTTAGGGTTTCTAACACCTTATATTCTCCCAATTGATTTCCAATCCACTCCATGATTATTTAGGGTAGTGCCTCAAGCCTCATATTTAACCTAGTTGGGCTTACGCTAAGTGACTTCTCGCCTAGGCGTTATTGGGCTTGCCTAGGCGAGTTGCATGAAAAATGGTCCATCGTCACTAGAGTTATCTCGCCTGGGCGAAATTTGGCTCGCTTGGGCGAGATCCTCTAGGGCTTCTAGCTTGAGCGAGATCCTCTGGGGGCTTCTAGCTTGAGCGAGTTTGGGCGAGTGTTGGCGTGTTTCAACTTTCCTTTTTTAGCTTTGTCTATTCTCCTTTTGCTCTTTAATCTCCATTCTTTCCTAGAATCCTGAAATTAACACAAATTTACCCATTGTAAGGTTTTCTATTTGGATGTCGTGATCGAATAAGAATTGATCAAATCAATAATGTAATAATTCGTGTCTAACACGTATTTTAATGCCCGAAAATTGGATAGGATGGCCTTTGCGTAAAGATTATATCGCTCCAAATTTTTATGAAATACAAGATGCTCACCAAATGATAAAAATAAGAAACTAATCCAAACTTCAACAACACCAAATATTCAAAGAATATCAGTGGAATAAATTGTTCTAATTAAAATTGTAAACACAAAATAAGTGAAAAGGTTTAAATTCATAAATTAAGGGTTATGTTATGGTTATTTTATCAATTAATATCCATAAGGGCCTATATTTTAATATGAAATATTACTAAAATCTGACACTTATCACGAATTCCTTTGTACTTAGATCTTAGAGGTTCTTTGTAACGCCCCTCAAAGTCTTTTCATATTTATATAATAAAATAAGCGTAGACATTAATTTATAAAATCAACATATGTATATATATTGAAAATACATCATCCCATACATTGTATCTCAAAAAGAAACGTCCCTCTTATAGGGGTTTTAATACATTCCATCAACTGTTTCGAAATAAAACCAAAATACAGCATAAAAAGAAAACAGGCGATCTCTTCCTCCAACTACTCACTGAGGAGCTCGACTACCTGCAACATCATCTGCTCCCGTGTAAAATACATGATCATCACAGTTTTAAGAAAAACAGCCACAGAACAAAACACAGGGTAAGCTAGCTATTCTAAAACTTGAAGTACGAAACTTTAAAATCAATATAAAACAGATTTAAAACACCCACGTAAAATCCATCAATTTTCCCATTCATTTCACACACTTCACAATTTCATCAAGTGTTATTTGTTTCACATAAACCATCGAGTGTCTATCAAATTTCAATAATTCTCTTTCTCACGTTAGACTTCCACTGACTCACCACACATAGACACATACCACACCACTGTAAAGTCCACACAGGACAGCTAGTGAAGTCCACACAGGACAGCTCGTGAAGTCCACACAGGATAGCTAGTGAAGTCCACACAGGACAGCTCGTGAAGTCCACACAGGACGGCTAGTGAAGTCCACACAGGACAGCTAGTGAAGTCCACACAGGACAGCTCGTGAAGTCCACACAGGACAGCTAGATATCATCAATTCACCCAATGCACCATACAACACTTAAATGAACGATTCCAACCACAGCAACAATCGTACCAAGGTTCAGATTTTCCAATATCACATGCATTTCACATATCAATCTCAAACAAGTTCAAAGCGACACTAAAACAGGGGATTTCGAAAAACAACATTAAAACCGGCGATCACGTCGCCCCACACATAAAAACAGAGCATCGTGAAAAAGAATATGAAACCGGCGACCACGTCGCCCTCACTTCAGAACCTACTCGCCTAAAGTTTTTATAAACGAAAATGCTAGCTTCCCTTACCTGGACTAGCGTAAACTTCACTAAGAGCTCCAACCCAACGCGATTCCAGGATGCCTTAACTCTGTTTTAGCGTCCGGCTTGGAGAACTTGCAGAGAACCTCCCAGGTGCTCTATGGTAGTCGCCGATAGCCAACTGATGCGCTAGGACGTCTGAACGTATGGAGAAGGAGAAGAAGAAACAGGGAGCTAAAACCAACTCACTCAATTTCTCTCTACTCAAGCAGCGTTCCAACCCTGCCTATCCAAACTGAAGCTTGACCTTAAGCCACCATTCCCAGGCATGCCGATGCCACCACCTACTCTGCAGGGAAGCTTGCGTATACATTTCCTCTAACAGTATGACCACGTGGGTCTCTGCGCACCAACTCTGGGTCACTTTCCATACCAACTCTCTGATGCTAACTATTCTGAAACACCCTTTTTGTCTACGTGTCGCGCATGCAAGACGTCTCATGATGGGAGCCTGGGTCCCACCTTATCTGTGTGAAACACGACATCGCGCGATAACCTTCCACCGATGACTGCTCGCGCGATGACTATCCACCGATGTCTCATCCTGGCGGACGACCGATGTCTCTCCCTGGAAGACGACCGATGCCTCTCCCTGGGAGACGACCGATGTCTCTCCCTGGAAGACGACCGATGTCTCTCCCTGGAAAACGACCGATGCGTCCCTCATCCTGGCGATGACCGTCTGTCTCTCGCCCTGGCGATCCCCGCGTGTCTCTCGCCCTGGCGATGCCCGCATGTCTCTCGCCCTGGCGATGCCCGTGTGTCTCTCATACCGGCGATGACTGATGTGCCTCTCATCCCGGCGATGACTTATGACACATCGCCACGCCTTGCTGAAGGTTCTTCATCCCCCTATGTTACGTCCAAGGTATCACCTCCACATGGCTTGGTGACGTCGGTAGCTTCACATTTCCAAGAATGGATCAGCACTACTCCTCGTGCGCCCATGCATGCAACACTAAGGACGATTTCTTATGCTCAAGCATAGAGCTTCGCATTCACAGCGTATCTAAGACTTAACCCACACCTTGATATGCGTGGTTTTTGGAACCCACTATGGTTGATCCAACATCTTGACCACATACTAAGTGCACTCTCGTCGATCACGTACACCATAGGCGATTGGCGATCATGTGTACTCTAGGCGACAGGCGATTATGTGCCAGAGAAGTCGGAGATCGCCTCCGTCTTCAACAACGGCGATCTCGTAAACTTCTAAGCTACACTTTTCTTCCTTTACTCTTCTTGATCCACATGTCTTCCTCGAGCACACCCACGTGATTACCTCACGATAAAGTCATCGCACCTGACTACTTGGTTAATACAATGGTCAGCCGACCGACTTCTACCAGCTGACCCCAGACCTTGGGCGACGTCCGAGGTCCGACTACTACGAAACTTCTATTACCAACTCTTTGTATTTTAAATAATAACATCTTCTGAAATTATTTAAATATAACACTTTCATTCCAATTAAAGTTTCTAGGTCCTTACATTCTTCCTTCCATTGCTCTCTATCAACAATTCGCTTAGCCTTGGATGCATGCGCTGAGTGAATTGGTCATTATGGTACTCCTTTGTTTTGTTGTTGTTTTCTTTTATTTCTTACAAGTTTCCATTAATTCTTGCATACCCTTACCTCTTTTTAGATCAATAATTATTTTTGGAGGAAAAACACTTTTTTCATAATATTTTACATGCATATCATTCTTTTTATACACGCCTAACTTGATATAAACATCAAGAACATTTGGCCCTTATCAAACCTTTGCTCTCTTGACAGGTTTGAGGAGTGATCTTCATTTGAGCATCAATTTGGCATCGTGTGTTCTCAGCTCTCTTGATCTTCTCCTTGATGGAAGACTTTATATAGGCATTGGAAGAAGATATCCATTGAGAGGTTGTTTATAGCTGTTGAGAAACTTCAACATCTATGCATGTCATTTCGTCTAAGCTTGATTGTATTTCATGTAACTTTGATTTGTGCTTCTTCTTTATGCAACTTCCTTGATAGCTAACAATACTCATCTCCCAAGGTAGCATAACCTTTTGCATCAATTCATGGTGAAAGTGCACACTGTAGAAGGCAGATAATTGGGTTGGAGTTGAAATGTTCTTTTTGTCAAGAGGTTGATGAAGAAAATAACTTTAACTATTTTACCAAGAGAAAATTTTATGTTGACTTTGTTAGCACCTTTAACGGATCTCTTTGGCAAATGAAGGCAGTAGACATTTCCTACATGCAAAGAATAAGGGGGCATATATATATATATATATATATATATTTGTGTGTGTGTTTATGTATCCAAGGATTGGAAAGAAGGAGATGTAGAACCATTCAAACACGTTTGAGGATAGGAAATAAACACTTCCTTTCAAACATTACCTTCTTTTCTTCCTTGGGAGAAGTTAGGAAGCCCTTTTTCACACTCTTCTTATTTTTCTTTTTCTCACATTTTTCTTCCTCTCTCTTTTGTTTCAATTTTATTTGGTCCTTCATTGGATAAAGGGGTTTAAGAGTAACCTTGTTCCTTGGAAGTCAATTTTTTTTTTAGTTTGTGAGGCCATCTTGTATTATTTTTTGGTCAAATTGTCACGACTTTCCTAAAAGAACAAGTGTGGCTTTCATTGGCACAACATCACATTAAACATTATCCTCATAATGTTTTATGGCAAAGGTTGTGTAGACTTGTTTGTTGACTATATTTCACCATCTTTACTAAGTCATTGTAATTTATAGGGTTTTCTATAAGAAGTAATGGGTAATCCAAGTTTCTTCACCATCCTTGTATTTGCCACATTTGCACGACTACCCCATCTATGATCCTAAAACACAACTTGGTGTTGGTAAGGCGACATGTATGAAAAATGTTTTCTCATTGGGTGTTATTAAAATCTATTTGTAATTGTTCCAACATCTACTTTACCACCAACAATTCACATTCACATGGTGCTTCAAGCTCACTATTAGTTAAGGAGGGTGAAAAAGTGAGGGAACTAGGTTCATAATGACTACAGAAACTATGGTCATTAGTAACTTACCCCCCCCCCCCCCCCCCCCCCCCCCCCTTTGATAATCACGACTCTCTTGTTAGATTAGTTAGAAGCAATGTGATCAAAACCTAAATACTTGAAACATTTTATATGGCTTATGTGTTGGGTGGATTTATAGTTAGACGAAAATGGTTGGTGTGGTGTGTGCCTAGGACTCTTATTGTGGAGGATTGAGTCTCTTAAGAAATTGGAAGGCAATTTTTCATTTTTAAATTTATTTTTATCCTTCCAAGATTATTAGTGGAAGTCATCATTATGATTATTTTCCTTTTGAAATGTTCTTTTCTTGAAAGTTATGATTCCACCTTGATGACTGGAGTGAACTCTCTTAAGCGAGCCTTAGGCGAGTCTTAGGCAAGTTCCACTGAAGTGATCTTGCTTGGATGAGTTTGGGCGAGATTTCTCTGCTCAAACTTTGTCTTTTCATCTTGTCTTTCACTTATCCATTCTCCTTTAGCCTTGTTATCTCCACTTTCCCCTAGATTCCTCAAACTAGCACAAACTTGGAAATAAATCGTTCTTATTCATCTTATAATCCAAAAATATGTAAAAAGGTTCAAATTTCTAAATTAGAGTTTAAATTATAACTCTATTATCAATTAAAGTCCACAAGTGTCTATATTTTTGTATGAAATATTACTGAATTATAGCACTTATCAACTATGCTTGAGTTAGTCAGATGAAACACATAACGAATAATGCTTGTGACTATTTAGCCATAAAACTTGTGTTTATTAGACTAAACTTGACACTTGCATCTAACATGTTCTGATGCTCATAAAGGATTATGTTTTAATATACTTTATTGTTTAAGCATAAAAATCAAAACCATATAGAGGGTATGTTAAACTTGGATCTAACAAAGCTTATATGCTTGAATTAGTTATTGAATTTTGGTTATGTTTAATAATGTGGATTTGTGAGATTGAGATAATTTATAAAGGTAAAAAATTTAGTTAAAGGAATATGTATTATAGAAAGATAGTTAATATGTAATTTGAGGAATTAGTGTTATATGTAATAATTGAGTTGTGTATGGATAGTCACAAAGATACATTGGGATTTAGAGTTGAGAGGAGGTCTTGGAGACCTATGGAAATGGAGGGTGGTGAAAGATTGGCTTGAAATTTGAGTCCTAATCTTCTTGAATCCTTTTTGCCATGGACCTAGTTGTTGGTCCCAAACTTGGGCCTGAGCTTGGGCCTCTTCCTTCATCCCCTCCCTCTTTAAGAGGATTTGTCCTCAAATCACATGCTTCTGCCCCTTCATCTTCACTACTTGCAAAAGATGTTAGATCCATAACATTGAAGGTAGTATGTACTCCATATTCCTCAGGCAGGTCAATTTGATATGCATTATTATTGATTCTTTTGAGAACTTGGAAGGGACCATTACTCTGGGGACTAAGTTTAGACTTCCTTTGATTAGGGAATCTATCTTTTCTAAGGTGAAGCCAAGCCCAATCTCCCTTCTCAAAATTCATTTCTCTTTTCCCCTTATTGCTATGTTTCATGTATTTCTTTGTTTGTTGTTGTATTTTGTTCTTAATCCTCTCATGCATTTTCTTTACAAATTCAACCTTTGTTACTCCTTCCTTTTGCACAAAATCTTGTGGATTAGGTAGATTTAACAAATCCAAAGGAGTAAGAGGATTGAACCCATACACAGCCTCAAATGGAGAAATGTTAGTAGCTTTATGAACTACTCTATTATATGCAAACTCAATATGAGGAAGGTACTCATCTCAAAATTTGTGGTTTCCTTTCATGATTGGCCTAAGCATAATGGAAAGACACCTATTTACATCCGTTTGAGGATGAAAAGAAGTTGAGAAATTCAACTTAGTTCCAAGCCTTTCCCAAAGAGTTTTCCAAAAATGGCTTACAAATTTAGGATTTCTATCCGAAACTATGGTCTTAGGTAAACCATGTAGTCTTACAATTTCTCTAAAGAAGAGCTTAGAGATGTTGCTAGCATCATCCACTTTATGGAAGGGTATGAAATGAGCCATCTTGCTAAACCTATCCACTACCACAAAGATGGAATCAAAACCTCTTTGTGTCCTAGGAAGTCCTAATATGAAATCCATGCTTATATCTTCCCAAGGAGCACTTGCAAAAGGTAAAGGAGTGTAGAGTCCATGAGGCATTGTTTTATATTTAGCTTTTAAACATGAAATACATCTATGACAATGTCTTTGGACATTTTTCCTCATGTGTGGCCAAAAGAATTTTCCTTTTAAAAGCTCAAGAGTTTTGTTAACTCCAAAATGGCCCATGAGTTCTCCTTCATGTGATTCTTTTACAAAGAGTTTTCTATGTGTTCCTTGGGGTATGCAAAGTTTTTCTTCTTTAAATAAGTATCCCTCAGAAACATAAAAACCTCCTTGTGCTCTATGTTGGCACTTAGCAAAAGTGGGTGCGAAATCCTGATCTTCTTTATAAAGTTCTTGTATGTTTTCAAATTCAAGAATTTGGGCTCCAAGTTTAGAAAATAGGGCATGTCTCCTTTGTTGAACCAAGTGGTGTTCAAGGTTTTGAAGAATCCAAATCCTTTGAAGGATGATGAAGCCTCTGCTTTGCTTGATGCTGCTGTGCTGGTTTATTGTTTTGTTCTGGGGTAGTTTAATGTTGTAATCCACCCTTAGATTAAATCTCAAAGCAATTAACATCTCAATCTTTAAATAAAGTAAAGTGTTTTTCAAACTAAGTTGAAACAACCGATTGTTCTGTCGAAACAACCGATTGTTTACACTTAGATGTTTTGAGAAAGTTTGAAAACTGTTTTTGAATGAAGAAAATTGTTAAGTGACAAAACAACCGATTGATTCGAGGAAACAACCGATTGTTTGTTCTGGAACCTTAACAGAAAAACTATTTTCTTTGACTGAGCTTTAAATGATTTGAAACTGAATACGCTCCAGTCATTAAATGCTTTGACCAATCTTTTTGAAAGCAATTATGGGTTTGTTAAGATTTGATAACAAACTTTCTTTATATAAATTCAGAAAAACTGTTTTAAATAAGAGAATGCTTTTGACAAAGTTTTTCTAAGAGAGTTTTCAAAGAGTTGAGATTGCTTAAGAGCTCAAGGGATTGATCAAGGTGCTGGAATAGGATTCTACTTGTATTGATTTCAGATCTTCATCTGTAACAAGTGTAATCTGTGTAAACTGCTGAAACATTTCTTCTGTGTATTGTTGCTGAGATTGACTGTGTGTTCTTGAGGTGTTCAAGATCAGCAATCTTAGTGTTAGCCAAGGAGAGTGTGTGTCTTGAGGTTTTCAAGGTCATTATCTTGGTTGTTGTGTAAGTGATCAAGGTGTGATTGCTTAGTGGATTTCCTCAGGGGTTCTAAGAAGACTGGATGTAGCTCTGGGTTGGACTGAACCAATATAAACAACTGTGTACAATCTCTCTATCCCTTACTCTTTAAATTCAGTTTATTTGTTGTTTGCTGATATAAACAACCGATTGTTTTTCTGACAGTGCAGTTTTGCTTACTGTTTTGGCTAACTGAATTGCTTAATCAATTGGTTTTTGAGATAAATTCATTCTAGCTTCAAAAAGTTTGCGAAAACCTCTTTAAACAATTCACCCCCCTCTAGTTTAAAGCCATAATTTCTAACATCCTTGATAGAGCATCAACCACAATGTTTGTACTACCCTTCTTGTATTTGATAACATAAGGAAATTGCTCAAAAAATTCCATCGACTTTGAATGTCTTTAATTCAACTTGTGTTGACCCTTCAAATATTTCAAAGACTCATGATCACTATGTATGACAAATTCTTTTGAGACTTGATAGTGTTCCCAAGTCTGCAGGGCCTTCACAAGTGCATAGAGCTCTTTGTCATAGGTGGGGGTAGTTGAGGGCAACACCATGAAGTTTTTCACTGAAATATGTAATTGGGTGCCCACCTTGCCACAACACAACACCTATTCCTACTCCCAATGCATCACACTCTAGCTCAAAAGTTTTTGTAAAATTTGGCAAAGCTAAAATGGGTGCATTAGTGAGTTGAGTTTTCAACCTTTGAAAGGCTTGCTCATGCTTCTCCGTCCAACAAAATGGAGTGTCTTTCTTCACTAACTCATTGAGTGGTGAAGCTAGACTTGAGAAGTTAGGAACAAATCTCCTATAAAAACTTGTTAAGCCATGGAAGCTCCTAACATCTCCTACATTTTGTGGGGTTGGCCACTCTTGGATGGCTTTGATTTTCTCAGGTTCAACATGTACCCCATTTTTTTTTACTATAAATCCTAAAAATACTACACTATCCACACAAAAAGTGCACTTATCTATATTTGCAAACAAACTATTTTTCTTAAGCACTAAAAGAACCTCTCTAAGGTGACTTAGGTGGGACTCTAGGCTTTGACTATATACTAATATATCATCTAAATAAACTATTACATATTTACCTATGCAATCTCTAAGGACATGATACATAAACCTAATGAAAGTGTTAGGTGCATTAGTGAGTCCAAAAGGCATCACTAACCACTCATATAGTCCAAATTTGGTCTTAAAATAAGTTTTCCACTCATCACCTTCTTTAATTCTAATTTGGTGATATCCACTTTTAAGGAAAATCTTGGAAAATATGGTATACCCATGCAATTTGTAAGGACCTGGAAAATTAAATTGGAATAAAAGTGGTATATTTAAATAATTTCGGAAGGTGTCATTATCTAAAATACAAAGTTGGTAAATGAAGTTTCGTAGTGGCAGACATCGGACGTCGCCCTTGACCTGGGTCATGATCGCCTGTCGAGTAGGTTGTACATGATCACCGAAAATGCACGTAGTAGGTGGTCACCATCCTGGATCAACCAGAGTGGGTTTCAACAGCCACGCGTATCAAGGTGTGGGTTAAACCTTAGATGCGCTGTGCATGCGAACTCTATGCTTGAGCGAAAGAGATCACCCTTAGTGTAGCATGCATGGAAGAACGAGGAGAAGTGCTGATCTACTCTTGGAAATATGAAGCCACCGACGTCACCGAGTCATGTGGAGAAGATACCTTAGACGTAACATAGTGGAATGAAGGACCTCAAGGAAGGCATGGCGATGTGTCATCGAGCATCGCCAGGGCGCAAGGCATGCAGGATCGCCTGGGCGCGAGGGGCATGCGGGCATCATCAGGGGGAGAGGTCATCGGTTGCTAGCCCTCGCGCGAGAGGTCATCGGTTGTTAGCCTTCGCGCGAGAGGTCATCGGTTGTTAGCCTTCGCGCGAGAGGTCATCGGTTGTTAACCTTCGCGCGAGAGGTCATCGGTTGTTAGCCTTCGCGCGAGGTCATCGGTGGTAGTCTTCGCGCGAGAGGTCATCGGTTGATAGCCTTCGCGCGAGAGGTCATCGGTGGTAGTCTTCGCGCGAGGTCATCGGTGGTTTCTCTTCGAGCTGGTAGTCATCGGCGAAAGGTCATCGCGCGACGTTGAGTTACACCCAGAGAACGTGGGCCCCAGACTCCCAGCAAGAGATGTTCTGCACGCGCGCCACGTAGACAAAAGAGTGGTTCAGAATAGTGACCTCAGAGCGTAGCCTGCGCAGAGGCACGCTTAGTAGTACTGTTCAGGGAAGCGTACACGCAAACTCCCTGCAGAGTGGGTGGTGGCAGCGGTTTTTGTGGAGAAGTCAGCTTAAGATGCAAAAACCCATTTCTGAGGGAGAAGGAAAGAAACGTTGCTGTGGTTCCAGAGCTAAAGGGTGCGTTTATCTCCCTTCTCCTCCATTCTCTCCTTCGCACTGCGATTCTAGTACACCTTCACGCGGGAATACGACGAGCGACAGCCACCATTGGAGCACTTGGGTGGTTCTCTGCAAGCTCTTCAAAACCAGACACAAGAACAGAGTCAAGGCGTTCTTCAAGCTTCGTTGGATTTCGGAACTCCTGGTGTTTGCGCAAGTCCAGGTAAGGGAAGCTAGCCTTCATCTTTACTACGAGCCATAGTTTAGCTATCTTCTGAAGTGAGGGCGACGTGGTCGCCATTTTCGTTTTCATCTGCGTAAAATGCTCTGTTTGTGTGCTTGGGCGACGAGGTCGCCGGTTTTATATACAGTCTTCGAAATACCTTGTTTTTGAACCAGGTCGCCGGTTTTGGCGCTGTTTTGCGAAATCTCTGTTTTTGATGTTGTTTTGAAACTACTTGAGATTTACATGAGATATTCGAAGATCTGAAGCTTTGAAATGTTTGTTGATGTGATTTGAATCATTTACTTGAATGGTATGATGTGTTTGGATGTGGGATCGAGGCATAGTATTTTCAGGAAAGGAAATACCGTGTTGAGATTGGTTAGGAAGTGCATTGATCAGTGAGTAACCTGTTAATGAGACGATCCTGACTCTGCTGAGAAAATGGAATCACGTAGATGAAGTTATTCAGTTGGTGAGAGTCGAAGGAGGTTCATACATATGGGCGAGTTGTTCAAATGGGAACGAGCTCGAGCTGTTGTATGGATTAACCTTGTCATACCAGGAGAATGGTAACATTGAGATTGTATATGCGCATGCTGTGTGGATTCACAGTGGTATGGTATGACAAGTGCATGTCTCTGGATACTAAGTTCAACGCACGAGTCTTCCGGAAGTAGTGTCAAGTGTCTTGTGTTGAGAGTCAGTGGAAAGTCTGACGTGTGAAATGAGAAACTGGAATATTGATAGACACTTGATGCTGTATTGTGAAATAGAATGATTCTGAGGAATGTTGTGAAGTTTATGATTTTTGGGCGATCAGGGGAAGAGTATGAGAAACTTGATAACTTTACGTGAATATCTTGAAATTGTTTACCTTGATTTTATTTTAAGTATCCTTATTTAAACTCTTTTTAAATGTCTAGCTTACCCTTTATTTTGTATTGCTCTGTGGCTGTTTTCTATTAAAAACTGTGATGATCGTGTATTTTACACGGGAGCAGATGATCTTCCAGGGAGTAGAACTCCTCAGTGAGTGGTCGCCGGAAGGAGATCGCCTATTTCCGTCTCTACCGGGTGATCGCCGGTTTATGCCTCCATCGGGAGATCGCCTGTTTTCTTTTCTGTTGGGTGATCGCCCCTCTTGCTGCTTTATAATAGGAGATCGCCTATATGAAAGGAGATCGCCCTTCTTATAGGAGATCGCCCTTTTTGCCAGGAGATCGCCTATCTGTCTTTTGTATTGTATTTCGTTTACGTTTTTAATGGAGAAGTGATCGTTTGTATTAAACTCCCTGCGAGGAGAAACTTATTTATTTTATATAAAGATTTTGCTCACTTCAATCTATTTGTCACTTTATTTTCGTTTTATATTTATTTTCAAAGTAATTTGGCGGGATGTTACACAATTCATCAAGCATATCATCAAGTATAGGAATTTGATGCCTGTATTTGATGGTGATATTGTTGATGGCTCTACAATCACAACACATTCTCCACTTGCCATCTTTCTTTGGCACCAACAAAACAGGTATAACACAAGGACTTAGACTCTTTTGAACCCAACCCTTCTCCAACAATTCCTAAACTTGTGACTATATCTCCTTAGTCTCCTCAAGATTAGTTCTATAAGTCGGTCTATTTGGTAGACTAGCTCCCAAAACTAAATCTATTTGGTGTTTTATACCTCTAAAAGGTGGAAGTCTAATGGGTCCTTCCTTAAGGAATACATCACCAAATTCTTTTAAATTTTTGACTTGAGGAGGTAGTTTACAATTTTCTGAAAGTGTGGCAGTGCATGCAAGTGTTCCTTTACAAAGAAGTATCTTTTTAATTTTATTTTCAAATTTTTCTTCTTTCAGAATGACTTTGTGGGAAGGAACACTCTTCTCCCACGCCTTAGCTTTCTCTCTAAGACCTTTTTCTTGTTTTTCTATTTTCTTTTTTTTTCTCATTTTCTCTCTTTTGTTTCATTTGTACTTGGTCCTTTACCACTTGTGAGGGTGTTAAAGGATAAAGTACAAACTTCTTTTCCTTATAAGTAAAAGTGATCTCGTTGGTAAAACCATTATGCATAGCTTTCTTATCAAATTGCCATGGTCTTCCCAATAAGATAAGACAAGCTTCCATGGGTACTACATCACATAAAATCTCATCTTTATAGTTCCCTATAGAAAGATTGACTTTTACTCGCTTGTCTACAGATAGTTTCCCATCTTCATTGATCCATTGAAGTTTGTAAGGTTTTAGATGAGGTACTAATTGTAGATTAAGCTTTTCAACCATCATAGTGCTACAACAATTGCAACAAGAAGCACTATCCACAATGAGAGAACAAATGTTTTCTAAAACTTTGCATCTTGTATAAAAGATGTTCTCTCTTTGTGTTTCATGGTTCACACTAGGGTGATTGTTGAGGGTTCTTCTGATCATCATTAATTCTCCCTCACAAGGATATGCCCCTTCACTATCTTTTTTCTCTTCTCCCCCACTAGACTCATCATCTTGGCTGATATATTCATCCCTCCCTCTTAAGATCATGGTTCTCCTATTTGGGCATTGGGATGCTATATGGCCTCTACCAAGACACTTAAAGCACTGGATATCTCTACTGCGGGTTATGAGGTAGACACATCTTTTCCTACACTTTTGGGAGTTTCTTTGGGTTTATCTTTTGAAAGACTATCCTCCCTTTCTCTTCTATACTCTTTCTTGGGATAAGAGTTAGAGTAAGAACTTTCCTTGCGGCTTGATCCTTTTCTCAAATTTTGTTGCTCAACTTTTATACAAAGTTGGATCAAGTCATTCAAGTCCCTATAGGGCAAGAGTTCCACTTTATCCCTTATCTCAAGATTGAGACCACTTAGGAACCTAGCTATGGTGGTGGTTTCTTCCTCCCTAATAGAGGCTCTCATCATGTAAAGCTCCATCTTTTGTCTATACTCCTCTACACTCATGTTCTTTTGTTGGAGTCTTTGGAGCTTGTCCATTAACTCCCTATTGTAGTATGAAGGAATATGGCGGCATCTTAAGGCTACCCTAAGGTCATTCCAATATTCTATGGGAGGGTCCTTGTTGAGGCGCCTATCTCTCTCTAGGACTGTCCACCGATACATAGCATTTCCTTGGAAAGTTAAGGTAGCTAGGGGTACTTTCCTCTCCTCACTAACATGATGGCAAGCAAAAAGTTGTTCTACCTTCATCCCCCAATCTAGATAGGTTTCAATATTTTCTTTCCCATAAAATTGATGTAAGTCTACCCTAGTCTCCTTTGGGTGTTCCCTTCTAGTTCTCCTAGGTGGGGGTTGATAATACTCATTAACTCAATATTAAATCAAAAGATTACACAACAATCCTATTCCACTTCTTGAAAAAATCCAAAAGCTTGAAGTAAATCTTGAAAACTAAAAAACACTTTTCTCAATCTGAATTCTCCAATCTATAGTATATTCCTTAGGAGCGTAAAACAACCTTTTTATACTCTAAAAAGGTTTGTTAAAAACATTTAAAGCAGGAGCCAATTCAGTTTCAAAACATTTAAAACATATTTATGAAACTTAACAGAATTCTAGTATGGATTTTCAAAAAACAATCGGTTGTATTTTTGAAACAACCGATTGAATTGGTTTGACAACAAAGTCAACCAAAGTCAAACATCTTCAAACCTTTTCAAAAACTACTAAGTGTCAAACAATCGATTGAAATGATAAAATAACTGGTTGTTTTCCCACTTCTTTTGAAAACACTCTTTTTCAAAAAAGGTTTTGATTTAAATCAGATTTTGATTCTAACCAAGAGTGGATTACAAATTCAAACTACCCAAAACCTACACACACAAGCAGCAACTAAGCCTTCAACTAATCTTCAAGGATTTGGAGACATCAAAGCCCTTGTTCAAAAGGTGCAACAAAGGCACAAGCTCCTACCACCATGGCTAGAATTACAACTGTTATGCACTCCCATCTAGTTACAATTGCATGATGATGAAGAGTGATATCCAGACATTGATGCACACTCAAGCAAAGCCCTCACTTCTCCATAAAACACCCTTCAACAAACATCAAAGTCCTTAAAGAACCTCCACAAACCACCTTCAAAGCCCTCGAAGAAACGCTTAATGCAGGAGACAAAACCAACCCCAACATACATAAAAAAGGGACAAATTCTAAACCTTAAATGTGGTCTACATGTACAAACAGTGTCCTATGTGTAAGTATACTTCTGTGTGCCACATCATCATTAATTAACATCATTAAAGGAAATTCAAAAAAAAAAAAATCAAATTACATATATTTTTTAAAAGACTCACGATAGTAACTTGAATATTAACTATAAATATAAAAAAATAAATATAATTACATCGAGATATAATAAATTACCTTATAATATATAGATAAAATATATACTTACTACAAATCTTAAGTATATGTATATATTTAGAACTATTTGGTCTTTATAAATTTGGGTTATATAAAATAAAATTTTATTCTATATATTTCCCAAACTAAAATACTATTATTATATAATTATAATTAATTATCATTATATTGTATTAAAATAAAATGAATGAATTAATGCTAAATATTTAAAAAAATTGTAAAATCCCTAACAAAATAAATCATACAGGGAGCCATGGCAAACCGCGCCGCCGCGCCTGCACATTGTGACTGCCACGCCCAAAGTTCAAAAACGAAATCACTGCTAACATCACAGAACAGTGAATAAACAGCTAAAGAGTAATATATTAGCTTCATCGCCTATTCAATAATTTCAATTTCATGTTCATTCCCACTAACAAATGGATATAGCTATATTCTCTCCATCAGGCCTCTTTGACGAAGATGACAGTCCTACTCGTAACCTCTCTATGTCTCTCTGTCTCTCCTTGTTCTTTTACCTCTATATTCCATTTTTAAAAGGTGGGACAAATTGTTTGTGCATGCAGGTGAGGAAGATGCAGACTCACAGGAAAGCTATGTTGAGAGGAAGCACCAGTTTCCTGGGATGGTAAAGTTTCCTTCTTTAACATCATGAGTAGCCGTTTAAGCAAATTCATCATGTGGGTTTGTTTTGGGGGACTTTAATAAGTTGAGAGTTTGAGGTTAGTTGGGGGTATTATTTGATGGGTTTGGCTAAAGTACTGTGCTCTTTAGGAAACTGAATTTGCAATTGAAAGGGGTTGCTCTTTATTATTATATTTTTATTTTTCTAATTATTGTTACTATTGGGTTGGTTGCTATGAGAGTCTTGTTGCTGGAACAGCTGTGAGTTTGTAATGATGCTGTGGTAGAGTTGTCTCACGGGAATGCTGTTTGATATGTGTTGGAAGGGTCAAAATTTGAGCTGAAGTGTTTGACTGTTTGGAAGAGGAAAATGTTGAAAGCTAGTGAATGTTGAATGATATTGCTGAGTTTATTGCAGGCAGTGGAGATAACCTAATCTTGTAGGATCTCTTTAATAAAAAAGAAATTATTTTGTTTATGAAGATATTGGTATAGTAGGGTATTTTGGTCAACCCAATCATTGTTTCAGAAAGATTGGCTGTTCTTGTTTGTGATGAAAACAAGGGACAATAATTATGTTCATTTCATATGATATCGTTTGGTTTAATGCTTGTGAGAGGAGTCAGGCTTGGTGTGTAAGTTGAAAAATCTTTTTATGGTTATAAACCATATCCTTGAGTTTGGTTTGACAAGTTTAGTACTATTGTGCAGGAATTTGATATGATTTGTTGTGAATCTAATCATTTAGTTTTTCGATTGAAACGCATCCATAGATGCATTTATCTGATTGTTTATGTGGGATGATATAGCATTGTGGTTTCAGGAGGAAATATGCTTTTGATATTGGAGTAAAGTTGATTATAATTTGTAACCTACTAATACACCCAATGGATCCAAAAAACAGATTATTGACAGATCAGGGGAACATATTTAGATCCTGGCATGTTTAGGAAGTTAGTTAGAAAGCAAACTATCTTATAATAAACATGTATGTGTGTGTATGTATTTTTGCTTAGTTTGGTAATTTATGCCATCATGAACCTTGTGTTAGTCATAGAATACTGTTATTCAAAATGTTGAGGTTTTTTGAGCATTAATTTGTACTGTACTGGTCTGAGTTGCTCTATGCCTTTATCTTTTGTGCAGGAGTTGATTGTTAGAGAATTTTCCTTTCATCAACTGAATGCTAATTTACTCTGGCCAGGGACGTTTTCATTTGCAGAATGGTTAGTTCAGCATAGGTCATGCATTGAAGGAAGGCGTGCTATTGAGTTGGGGAGGTATATGGATTACTTGTACATTAATTTGTGTCTAAGCTAGGTATTACTTATTTGAAAGGGTAAAAGTTTTGCTCAAGATTTTCAAAGTGAAGTGATCTTAACTTGAGCCTATGATTGCAACCAACTGCACATCTATCAACGATTGCATCTGGTTGTATATTTTGTTTGTGACTAGCACTCTCCAATGTAATTCATGTGCAAGTGTATACTATGCCTATAGCTCTGTACATATCAGACAATTGATTTCATTTTTGCTTTGCTCATGTTGCATCTAATTTCAGTGGCACAGGAGCTTTGGCCATATTTCTTCGAAAATCATATAATCTTGATATTACAACTTCCGACTATGATGACCACGAAATAGAGAAGAACATAGCTCACAACTGCCAGGCAAATGAAATACCTGTCCTTTCTCACATAAAACGTGAGACTTCTTTCAGTTGACCTAGTAGTCCTTTGCTTCTTAGTTAGCTGTTGAGAAGGGTTTCAAAGTGGTGATTCTGATTGCATCTTAAAATCTTCTATGTCATTAAAATATAATTTTATATATGAGCCTTATACATTGCCTGCATTTGAGTGATTTTACCAGCTTGCTTTCTTTTGTAGTCCCCTATATGTGGATGATTAGTACTATACATTTTATTGGTGATGAAAATCACTTTGAAATTTCGTTGTTTCATCTTTAGAAGGGATAATTCATACCCTTGTTAAATTTGTTAGAATAGGCTCAAAATAGGCTTAGAAGAGGCTTTGTTAAAAGAATGTTTTGAGCTATTCCAATCTATATACCTAGGGTCCTAGAGTTGCCTTTACTTTTTTTGTACTCTTTTCTCTCTTTCATTGTATCTCATCAATCTATAGTTTCTATATATACATATGAGAACCAGAGAAGGACTTGTTCAAGCTCTCCAAAATATATTTTCTCTTTTTTATTTTTTTCAAGTTGGTATTAGAGTGGGTCGATCTTGCTTTTCTTGTCCCTATCTTGTTAGGGGAAGAAATTGTTGTTTTGCCATTGTCCATTGTCGTTCGCCACCACCGCTGACCATGTGACCATCCGATTTGAAGCTTCTCTCTAAGTGATGACCAACTCCATAGTTCAAAGGCAAAATCTTTCCTCACATGTTGCCAAACATGACGTCTTTGTCACTTCGGCACATATTTTCCATGCCTCGCCTCGGAGTGATGCCACATTGCCAAGGTTGGGTTTGCGGAGACTTGTACAAAGATGTTAGTGAGATATCATAAAATGCTTCACAACTACAAAAGTTGGATTTTTAACTCTATGCTTTATTATGGCAATCTGTGGAACCCAATTTGCTAGGCACCTTTAGAACTTTCAAACCATGTAAAAATCTTTTGGAAGATAGCCTAGATTACTTTTGCAAATGACATTCAGTGGCTCTATGATTCTGCCTACAAGTTGACATCTCTTAAACAAACCAATCATGCTATGATGTCTTTTATGGTGTTGAATGTCAATTTGCTATTAAAGAACTGAAGGTGTTCTTAAAAGTTGATACCCAAGAAGAAATTAAGAAAAAGTTGGACAAATTATCTGTGTTCATGATCCTTCATGCTTTTGTCATATTCAGGATCAAATCTTAATAGGTCAAGAAGTTCCAATTACAAAGAGCTTAACAACATGACTTCTTTGTGTTCTAGCTCTTGAAGGTAGAAGTTTTCAAGAATCTATTAATCCTCTATCATGATATCTACATGTCGAAGAGGAAGTTGTGGCATTAGAGGAGGACGTGGTGGTAGAGGATGTCCTCAATGCACATACTGTAATAGAATGGGTCATACCTAGAAAATTGCTACTCTTTCCATGACTTTCTTAACAAGACAACCAATATATCAAAATCTATTGGTGGTGAATCAAAGTTTTCTGATGAGGAAAATTAAGAATATTTAAGGTTGAAATCTAACAACCAAAGACAATCATTTATAAATTCCAATCTATCAAGAACTTGCATTTCACACTCTATGGAAAGTTGAAGTCCATGGAAATTTGACTCGAGATACGAGCACAATTGAGAAAATTATGGGGATAGAGATCAAGAGGGATCACGTCTAGAGGAAGCTCTTGTTGTGTCAAAGACAATACATCTAAAAGGTGGTGAGACGTTTTGGGATAGAACATGCTAAACTCGTGAGCATACCTTTGACAACATCTATTTGTCTCTCAAAGCTCAATACTGCCTAGTTTGATAAGGATGAGGAATACATGTCTCGTGTTCCTCATTCTAGTGCAATGAGAGTCTAATGTATGTGATGGTGTGCACTAGACCAAATGTTGTACTTGTAGTTAGTCTAGTGAGCATGTATGTGGGTAGACTTGAGAAGGAGCATTGCCAGGTTGTGAAGTACCTAAAGGTAAATGAGGACATTGAAATTCTTTTTAAGGGTGATTTACAATGTTCTTTGAAAGAATTCTTTGACTCTGATTTTGTTGTGGACTTGGATGCAAAATGGTCCATTAGTTAGTTGTGGACTTGGATGCGAAATGGTCCATATCATTGACTCTGATTCACAACTGGGGGTTCTCTAGTTAGTTGGAAAGCTATTCTCCAACCAACACTGACTATGTCAACCACAAAGGTGGAGTATATGGTGTTGGTAGAGGCGATTAAGGAAGGGATACGGTTGAAGAGTTTGATGGGTGATTTGGGGTATGCTCATGGAAAATATGAGTGCAATATTTTTTGGCCAAGAATCATATGCAGTGTGGTTGGACAAAGTATATTAACGTCAAATATCACTTTTTTTTGCACTAAGTAGACGATTGAAGTGAAGAAGATCGAGACGAAGGAGAATCCCGCAGATGGGTTCATGAAGCTCATTCCCATGAGCAAGTTCATGCATTCTAAGATTTGTTGAATGTGGATTTTTGGTAGTAATTCTAGGAGATGGTGGCTGCAATTCAAGTTGGAGTTTTTAAATCTTGGTGTACTAAACACTTTGTAGGATGACGCGTCTGATGGTTGTAGACGTCATCTACTATGTTGAAGGGTCAGCTGATAATCATAGTTGTTGTATGCTTTCTGTTATGTTAGTTAGTTATCATCGTGTGCTTTTAACTAACTTATAATTGTTTTGTAGCTCTATCCAAGGGTGACTTATACTTGTTGTAGAACATAGTTTTATATGTTGAATGCAACGAAGTACCTTTCAGTGAAGCTTAATAAATGAGACAATTTTATTCTTATCTATCTTGCTTTGTGAGTTCTTCGTTGTCTCTGGTTGGTGTGATTCACAATCACTATTACATTGTATCTTTTGTTGTTCTTTGAGCTCATTTCGGCTTTAGGTGGACAACATGAGAGATATACTTGGGGAGGTTAGAATTAAGAACATCTATAATGAGTAGTGTTAGTTAGCTATTACTCACTAGTAGGTGATTATAAATTTATAATTAATATTGTACCCAAATTATATATATATATATATATATATATATATATATGTATGTATGTGTGTGTATATATATATAGTGTGACTGATTAGCCATGGGTATTCCTCCTCTATTTCCAGTTTGTTTTATGTTGTTCCTTGTATTACTATGGATTCTGTAATTAATTTCTAAATGTGTTTGTATTTTCAGACACCTGGGGAGACAAGTTTCCAAATTCTGACCCTGACTGGGACCTGATCATTGCAAGTGATATCTTATTATGTAAGATTATTAATTTATTATTGTTTACTGTCTTACTAGCCATTTTTCTTATTTTTTAAAACTGAATATTAGTACATTATAACTAATGCAAAGTATCCATTAAGGAATAGTCTGCCGTTGTTACTGATTTGTAAATTGGTAAAACTACCTGTATTTCTTGCAAATTAAAATGTCTAAAGGTACTAGCAGAATTAAAAAGCTAGATTTCATGTTCCCATGATTCATCTGTTAGTTGGTAGCACGTGAAGGGGTGATGGAGAATAACATCAAATGACTACCTTAGTTTCACAATTTAATTTTTTCTGCAATACTTAAGTTGCGATGTCCATCTATCATGAGCTCTGTGACCTGGTGATTATTGTTTCCTGGAATGCAAAGATTGGTAATTTCAATCTGGCGTGGATATAATTTGTGAATGATTTTCTAAATTTTGTGATTGTTGATGAAGGGTTGGACTAGTACTTTGTCCTTTTCTTTCTGAGTTGTAATTCTCACTAATGATCTTCTTTTTCATTAATTTAAAAAAATGATGCAACCAAATTACAGTACTTGTTTAATAAATATTAAAATATGCCATTTAATTTCATTGTCTTGCAATACTTAATTGAGTAAATATCCAAATTGGTCCTTAAAAGATGAGTGCACTACCCTCATTAAATTTTCTTGTAGATGGGTCTTTGAAAATTTCGTCACCTTGCATACAAGTCCTTTATATGCAAGCAGATGATATTTTCAATAACTCATTTATGTGAAAATTTCAATTAAGGACCTATCAGCCAACAACCCTCATCTTTCCAGGACCAATTCTGGTATTTACTTAATATGTAATTGTATCTATGAATATTTAGTATTTAACCAAATTTAATGATGATGTGTGATTCATATAACCAACCTCATCTAGTGTGATAAGGCTTTAGATGTTGTAATGTAATATTCAATTGTATCTAGATTTTTGTTTGAATTTTAATAACATAACTTATTTTTTTTATTAAATTCAAGGAGTGGATGGTGTCCTGATCAGTCATGGTCACATGTCCATTTCATAATTACTAGACAAATTTCTGATCATCATGCTATGGAAAATGTGTTCTAATAATCTCTTCTCTTTTGAATTAGTGTCCTGTTGACCATCTTTCATAAAGAAAAGAGATTATTTGTTAGGACTTAAGCATAAAGGAAGATCCCAATTAGGATAACTTGAAGACTTACAACATCGAGTAACTCATCTTAATGTAAGATTGTTTACATTGCTACCCCATTAAGGGCGGATGTTCATGACGGTGGCTTTCACTCTATGGACATTGGCTAGATGATAACCCTTTCTCTTTGATGGTTTCACTCACCTATCATAATTTGATTTGCACCTTAATCTAGTTTTAGGTAACCATTTCCCAATCCAACTTTCAATGAAAACATCAATTGTTAGGGCTTAAGCACAAGAGAAAAACCTAACCCAAAAGACTAGTTTATTGGGTGGGAGAAGTAGTTCATGTAAACTAAACAATGTTATAAATATTTTTTATATTTTAAGACCATCCTATGAAATCTTTTCAGCCACTTAATTTTCCTGCTCTGGGTCCTCTTTAGGCCCATCCTATCATCATTACTTATGAAAATTGTCCCTAATATGTATCAAATCTTGAATGTTTGTAGATGTAAAGCAGTATGCAAATTTGATACAGACCATTTCCTTTCTTCTCAAATGTTACAAGCCCCAGCGTAGCAGTGCAGTTCCTCCAACTGGAAATGATGAGAGTGATGGTATTATGCAGAGACCCTTCTAACCAACATGCTTTAGCTACTCAAGTTTGCATCTTTACTGAATCTTGTGTTGGCAGGAGGTGTAGTGTTGCCACGGCCAGCCTTTTTGATGAGCTGGAGACGCAGAATTGGGAAGGAAGATGAATTGATTTTCTTCAATGGTTGTGAAAAAGCTGGTCTAAAAGTGAAGCATATTGGATCACGTGTATATTGCATCAACCCCATAGAAAATGAGATATCAGAAACAAAATCTTGATTAATGAAATTAGTATTCAAGCATATGTGGGAGGAGAACCTAGAAAGTTGGCCCATTAATAGAGTTTTTCTGGTCATAGTTATAGCTTCTAAAGATTAATTCGACACTCATACCTACTTACTACAAATCTTTTCATCAATTTGAGCTGAGTGTGACCATGCCACTTTCTTTGAATTGTTTTGTTTTCTTGTTAGTTGTTACATCACTGAAATTCAATTCTTGGTTTTGATTGAAACTTTTAAGATCATGTTCTATTTTCTTGTTAGTTGTCACATCACGGAAATACATTTCTTGGTGTTGGTTGTCCATGTTGATATCATGTAACCTTATATAGATCTCATGGGCTAGTGATTCAAGGTTGATTTGATACATTTGCTCTTCTTGTAATTGAGTCCTTATTTTGCTTACAAAATGGAATTCATTTCTGGGTTGGCTCGATCATGTAAGATTGTGAATATGGTAATTTAATTAATAGACTAAAAGCGTAGAATCTTCTTATTGCCAAGTTGGCTTCTCGTATCAACACAAAATTATGGCGCTTGTGGAGCGCCCCAGGCTTGGCATGATGTTCCATTTTCTCAAGGTTATTGTTAGGGTGTTTCTTCTTCACCCCATCATTTTTGGAAATGAATGCTTTATCCTTTTTAAAAATGACTTATGGATTATTCTGCAATATTTTCAAAACATATTTTCTGGAACACATTTTAAGAATTTTGGATTTATCATTTCAGAAATAAAATAAAAAAAATGTGTTCTGAAAAGAATATTTTGGAATGATTTTTTTTCTTCAAGATTTTCTATTTCAAAAACACTTTTTCTTACAGAACGCCCCTTATTTCGAAATCACTCAAAATTATTAAGGTTAATTTGAATATTTCAAATAATGTAAAGCTATAGGAAGAAATATCTTTATTGTTACAACATCTTTTGAGCAAAGCACTCTGGCTGTGACCTTGTTTTTGCAGAAGACGACAAAGCTCCCTGCACCTCCAATGCTTCTCCCTACACCTCTATATATTTTTATAACTCCAAACCTACTCTTGTCACTATATGTTAGTATTTTTGTTATATGCATGGTTTGTTCTTCATTTTGAAGGGGTGTTGGTTCATTTTGGTGGTTGGTTGTGGTTAATTGTGGTTGATTGTAATTGGTTGTGGTGGTTGTTGTAGGTGAAGGTTGAGGTAAGTTTCGTTTTGTTTTATGTATTTTTTTTTTCATTTTGTTTGTGTATTCGGATTGTACAATCCGTCACATTTCCATGGTATAATATATATTTTGGATTACACAATCTGAAAGATATGTCTGGATTCGATATTCCATTTCATATTATACAATCCAAAAGACATTTTTATAAATACATACTAAATTGTACAATTCAAAATGTCATCTTGGATATGGACTTACCTTCCAAATTATACATTCTAGTATCCATTTTATAATTATATACCAGATTGTACAATTTGGAAGGTATATTTTAGATCCGGTGATACCTTCCAAATTGTAGAATCTGTTTTATAATTACAAAATGAATACCGGATTGGACAATCCGGTATTTACTCTACAAAGAAAAAAAAGCTTAAAAAATGGTGCGACGATTCGAGTAGAAAAAAAAAAAAAAAAGCTTACCTTTCCTACAAACAATGTAATTCGTCTTCAAGCCACTTCAACCTCACCCTCACCTGAAATGCTTTCTCAAAGGTATGCTCCTCGTCAATCATGGAGGTCTTGTCACTCAATGGAGGTGCTGCGCTCTGGAGAAATAAGGGAGTGCATAAACTCGAGATGAATAAAGAAAATGAGGGATGTGGTGTGAAGTTGAAATAAATAAGATATTTAAATTGTTTAATTTATCTGGAAGTGCAAGACAATACGCCTGAGATTAGCTACATTGGTGGTTATTATTATCTTTATGAAATTTGTTTGCATGCTTATGCTTCAGCTTGTTTGCTTTTCCCTTTTTTTGGAGAGGGTGAGATAGGTGAGATAGGCACGAATACGATGACCCAAAAGAAAATTTGGTATAGAAGTAAAAACTAGCCTTTGTGTACAACCAATTTGCTTTCCAAAATTAGAATGTTCTTGTACTATTTGTCTAAAGTTTCTTCATTAAATTAATTTCATAATAGAAACACAATATTGTCGGATTCCACCCAATTCTCATACATTATCAAATATTATTTTGACCTCCATTGAAGTAATAATATGAAATAATGCTATTGATTTGAATTGCTATGAAGAAATTAACCTTGCTTTATTTTGTGATTAAGCCAAACAACTGTGTTAGAGAAATACGAGAATTGAAATCAGGAGAGAATGTCTTTGTAGTTTGAATTTGTAATTGGCTTATATGAAAAGTTGATATTGGTGATGGAAACATTGAAGACTTGGCAATTGTTGGGTGAAATTAATGATACTTTTAAGGGTGAAACAGAACCTTTCAAGTCCTTTTGCTACCGTTATCATGTTCCTTACAAAACAAAAGGTAGAACTAAACCCTTTTGGTATTTTGTCAGAACAAGTTTGGCACACAGAATGTGAAGTCATTATCAATGTCCCTAATTTAATTCCTAATTTAGTTAAACTTATGTTAGGATGGATAATATTAAAATGTTAAAATATATTAAATTTGAATTAATTTTATTGTTTTTTTAATATTTTGTTTGGATAAAATAATTTAAATTTATTGATTTTTTTAAATAAAATATTTTAATTACTATTAAATTCAAAAAATTAATTAAATTTTAAATAATTTTTAATAGTTCAAAAATGTCAATCTTGATGATCTTTTTTACAATCTTTGTAGGTATAGTTGACTCCAGAAGGGGGTGAGGGTGTTGAATGGAATGTTAGACTCTTTTCGCAACGGATGAAATAAGTAGACTGTCTAGCAGATCGTCTAATAGATCGTTAGTAGAAATTTTCATGTAGGACTTATTATCTGATCGTCCATCAGTAAAAATTAAAATATAAGTAACAACAAGAGTAATCTAGAGATCAACACAATAATTTATCATGGTTTACCCAAACTCGAGCTACATCCACTCCACTTAAGCAGCTGCTTAAGATCTTTCACCAATCAACTACTTATAACACGTATTCTCACCTTTTCAAGTTATAACTAGGGGTGACAATGCGGGTTGGTCCGCAAAATGTGAGTTGGGTTGGCTCGCCCCGCACAAGGAATGCGGGCTCATTTCACTGGTCCGCCCCGCATAAGAGATAGTCCACAAGCCTGCGGACCAGTCCGCATAAGGAAAATATTTTGTTAAAAAAAAAAGATTTCATTAATTATAAAAAGAACCTATTTTGCTGTTGAAAATTTAAATTTTATTGTTTTAATTCATTCAATTAAGATAAAAATATGAATTTAAGTACAAGGGTTGTTAGAAGGCTTAATTAAAAATAATTAAAGTTTTATTTTGCATCTATTTTCCCTATATATGTATGTAAATGTATCAGAGTATCTTATTAAAGTTTTGCTACAAAATATTTTAATGAAAATGACTAATTTTTCAATGAGTATCATATTGAAATCTCTTCTTTATATTATTTTTTTTATTAACAAATTTTAAATATAAGACTTTACTTAAAACTAAATCCACTTTCACTCTTAATATTAACTCCTTTAGATGATTAAAATAAAACATTCTTTCTTTTAGTACATTAAATTTATTTTTTTAAAAATAAAATAAAATAAAGGTCACACTGCAATAATGAGTGAGGTATGATTTTTTTTTTTGTATAAAAAATAAAATAATTTTTTTTTTATGTAGGCCAGCAGGTCAACTCGCCCTGTCCCGTTGTTGGCTGACCCGCGGGCTGCAGGTTATGCGGGGTGGGCCTAAGCGGGTCAATGAACTAGATTAGTGAGCCCACCTTACACTTTTTGGTAGCGGTCTGCTGGCCAACCCGCATTGCCATCCCTAGTTATAACAAGTATTAACATCTCTCTAGGTTACACCTTCTTAACCTTTTTCTAAGATTAAAAACTCTCAAAAGAAAGAAATAATACTTTCAAAGAGAGCATAAAGAAAGCTCACACGAGTATAAGGTTTTGTACTCAACCCAAAAGACTAAATGCTCTAAAAACTTGATTAGACACCTACTGTAACTCTCAGTATTTTCAACAAGATCACAATATATATTTTTGTTGTTTGGCTTGCCTGAATTTTGTTCTCCACCTTCAATATCCTTATACTTTCAAAAGAAACAAATAATACTTTCAAAGAGAGCATAAAGAAAGCTCACATGAGTATAACTTCACAAAGTTAAAAATTATAAGGTTTTGTATTCAACCCAAAAGACTAAATGTTCTAAAAACTAGATTAGACACCTACTGTAACTCTCAGTATTTTCAACAAGACCACAATACATATTTTTGTTGTTTGGCTTGCCTGGATTTTGTTCTCCACCTTCAATATCCTTATACCTGTACTTGGGCACTTGAATTAGTTAAGTTTGGATCTTACAGTATCTTCATATCTTCATTTTTTTCGTGGTAGATGCTCAAAACAGAAAGCTTGAATTTGTAATCTTTCTATTTATTTTTGCTCCAAATTTTTTTAAGAAACTAATTCAAAAGTATTTGCAATATGGACTAGTAAAAACAAATCAAAACATAATAAGAAAATAATTTCATTCCAAATAATGCATGATACGAAAACGTGGTACTTGAGATTTTTAATTTATTCAAGTTGTTTTTGTTTAAAGAAGATTGAAAGATATTCACAATACATTAAAAAATATATTGCAAGATTTATTTGAATAAATATGTTTAGAATTTTTTTTTAAAGATATAAAAAAAAAAGACCTAACAGAGGCATTACATAGATTCAAATATTTTCATTTTTGGACATAAAATCTCTTTAATCGAACATAATTTTAGTAGATATATGAATTTAGAAGATTTGTTTAATAATTAAAATAAAAATATGTTACTCGTTCATCATGTTAGTCAAATTTTCTAACATGAACAAAATTGTAGGTGCTTGAAGGGTCTACCCTATGCTACATTTATATAAAATCATTGTTAGAACTAAGTAACACATTTAGTTTAAATCATGTTAAGCACTTAACAAATCCTATTAGACCTTCTAATGAATATATGTTATAGACGCTTAGACCGTCTATCATGAACTTATATTGTAGACACTCAGATCGTCTATCAGATCCTCTAATGAATATTGCAGTTGTAGAAACATTGATTAAATATCTCAATATACAAGTAAGTCATCCAGTCAATTTTTGTTATCATCAAAACATAAGAACCTAAGCACTACATATGATATCTCGGTCATGAGATTGTCTAGTTGGTTATGAGATCGTCTAGGGGCCTATCACTTTGTCCAAGGGCTTGATCATGAGACCGTCTAGGGGCCTAGTCATGAGATTGTCTAGGAACATAATCATCAGATCGTCTAGGGCTCAACAATCTTCATTTATATTAAATAAAGCTAATAGAAGTTAAGTTTTTTACTAAGATTATTTTTTTCCTTAGTACTAAAAACAAAATAGGTCAATACTTGTAGAGAACCAAGTATTTATCCATTTTCATCTTATATTTGCAAAACTTTTTTTCTCAATTGATGTCAACCAAGTTTGTTTTTAGTTGATATTGATCAATGTTATTTTTACAATGTTGATGATTGTGGGGTTTTTAGTTGACTTTTTAATCAATGTTGGCTAAAAAGTAAAAATAATCTTAGTTAATATTGACTGAAAATGTTAAAAAATTTCTAACAAATTATTGATAAAGAATAACATTTATCTCTAATAAAAAAATTTCACTGACAAAAATAATAATCAATCAAATAAAAAAAATCTAATTCACATTAAAAAAAAACAGTCTTCCCGATATTGGTAAAGAAATAAAAATGGTCATTAAAAAAACAAATGATTATATTAGTTTAAATCATAATGTAAATCCTATCAACATTAATAAGAGAAGCCTAGTAAACCAAATTTACCGAAAAGTAGTCATTTTGACTGTCTCAAGTCGTTGTCGTTGATGTCTCAACCAAAATCTGCTAAGTAGAAAATACAAACACACTACAAGAAAAATTGGAATTACATACAGTCAAAATCCGTATGTAAGACCAAAAATCCGTATGTAAAATCCGTATTTATTACTATTGAAAGCACTTTGCAGTAGATAGGACTCGAACCCAAGTCCCAAATTAATATTGGAAGGAAACTGCAGCAGGCAGGATTCGAACACAAGTCCTTCCAGTCACCAGAGAAGCTTTAACCACTAAACCAGACAAGTTTTTCTGTCATATTACGATTTTTATTATACTTATATTAATGTTAATAATATAAATTATATTAATATTAATGTTAATAATATAAATTATATTAATATTAATGTTAATAATATAAATTATATTAATATTAATGTTAATAATATAAATTATATTAATATTAATGTTAATATATAAATTATCTTAATATTAATGTTCATAATATAAATTATATTAATATTCGTGTAATAATCTCCCTTATCTTAATCTTCCTGTTCCTACTCTCCCTTCTCTTCATCTTCCTGTTCCTCCTCTCCCTTCTCTTCCTCTTCCTGTTCCTCCTCTCCCTCTCTTCTCTTCCTGTTCCTCCTCTCCCTTCTCTTCCTCTTCCTGTTCCTCCTCTCCCTTCTCTTCCTCTTCCTGTTCCTCCTCTCCCTTCTCTTCCTCTTCCTGTTCCTCCTCTCCCTTCTCTTCCTCTTCCTGTTCCTCCTCTCCTTCTCTTCCTCTTCCTGTTCCTCCTCTCCCTTCTCTTCCTCTTCCTGTTCCTCCTCTCCCTTCTCTTCCTCTTCCTGTTCCTCCTCTCCCTTCTCTTCCTCTTCCTGTTCCTCCTCTCCCTTCTCTTCCTCTTCCTGTTCCTCCTCTCCCTTCTCTTCCTCTTCCTGTTCCTCCTCCCCTTCTCTTCCTCTTCCTGTTCCTCCTCTCCCTTCTCTTCCTCTTCCTGTTCCTCCTCTCCCTTCTCTTCCTCTTCCTGTTCCTCCTCTCCCTTCTCTTCCTCTTCCTGTTCCTCTCCCTTCTCTTCCTCTTCCTGTTCCTCCTCTCCCTTCTCTTCCTCTTCCTGTTCCTCCTCTCCCTTCTCTTCCTCTTCCTGTTCCTCCTCTCCCTTCTCTTCCTCTTCCTGTTCCTCCTCTCCCTTCTCTTCTTCCTCTTCTCTCCTTCCTCTTCCTCTTCTTTTCTTCTTCCTCTCCTCTTCCTCTTCCTCTTTCTCTTCTTCCCCCTCTCTTCCTCTTCTTCCCCTCTTCCTCCTCTTCCTCTTCCTCTCCTCTTCGTCCTCTTCCCCCTCTTCCTCTCCTCCTCCTCTTCCTCTTCCCCCTCTTCCTCTCCTCTTCCTCTTCCTCTTCTTCCTTCTCTTCCTCCTCCTTCTTCCTCTTCCCCTCTTAACCCTCCCTCTCTTCCTCCCCCCCTCTTCCTCCTCTTCCCCTCTTCCTCCTCCCTCCTCTTTCTCCTCTTCCTCCTCCCTCCTCTTCCTCCTCTTCCTCCTCCCTCCTCTTCCCTCTTCCTCCTCTTCCTCCTCTTCCCTCTTCCTCCTCTTCCTAATAAATCCTCTTCCCTCTTCCTCCTATTAATCCTCTTCCTCCCCTTCCTCCTATTTATAATATTCCTAATCTTCTTAATATTAATAATATTCATAATATTATTAATATTCATAATATTATTAATATTATTAACAATAATAATATTAATAACAATCTTAAAAATAATAATAATTATAATAAAAATCATAATATTGTAAAAGAATTTGTCTGGTGTAGTGGTTTACATACGGAAAAAAATCCGTATGTAATTTCAATTTTTCTTGTAGTGAACAGGAAAAATACGAATTTGAGGATACTAAGAATTTAAAATTCTTAATTTTTAGATGTAATTTGAAATTATCTAATTTTAAGTAATAAATTACTTTAATAAAATTCTAAAATTTGAATTTCTTTTCAAATATTTTACCCAAACAACATATATTGTTATAAAGTATCTTAAATTCTTCAGAAAAATAAGTTACCTTCTTTGAAATTTCCTATTCAAACACTATTAATGTTTCTTTCCACTTTAATTTAAACATGAATAAATTTCACATTGGATAGAAATGAAAAATAAATGTGTTATATGAGGAAAACACAAATATTTAAATGCCTATGACTTTAAAATTTTGAATTGAAAATAACATGATAAATCCTAATTTTTAATTTCCCTTATTCCTAAAAAGTGTTGAGCTGGAATTCAATCTTATTTAGTTTCCATTTTTTGTATAAGTTTATAGCACATCAGACTTACTAAGTGTGAGAATTGCTTATTAGAAGATACTGAATTGTGCATCAGGTGCACTGTATATTTTTTCACAAATTTACTTTGTCTCTCTCTTTCTTTCTTCTTCTCTCTGTGCATCCCAAAAATTGGTATCAATAGCATGGTTCAAAGGGTTAAGGTTGCACAAGAACAATATGACTTCCATTCCCGATTCTCACAATGAAGAACTATGATAACTAGAAAATACAAATACAAGTAATTATGAGGTTTCAAGGGGTGTGGGATCTTGTTGAAGAAAGTTGAAAATATGTTGCTGCAATAGGAATGGAAGCTCAACGAGCTGCAAATAAGGAGATTAAAAAGAAAGATTGCAAGGTGATAGTTGTTGTTTTCACAATCAAATTTAAATGATATTTAGCATAGACAAACTAACGTAGTGCTAGACCATCTGAAACCAAAGAGATGATAATATACTTATGGTCAGATAATCCCAAATCATCTCCCAACGATTCCAATAGTAAATCCAGTTAAATTAATATTCAAAATTTTTCTATAATCAAAATGTTATAAATAATAATGAAAATAAAAATGGGGTTGAGATTGTTGTGCAAAAAAATAAAGTAGAGATTATAAAATAGTAAAAGAAAGTAGGTTGACTCTCAAGTTTTTTCAACAAGAATTCTTCATTAGTTGATAAATATATTATTCATTTAATCATCTAATCTTAATAGAACTGACTAAACATGTGTAAGCCAAAGTCAATCAAATCTAATTAATAAAACACGCGTCCATTAATTTATTTAGTACCTTACTTGTCTTTCTGTGTCTACTCATAAGATTTTTAACCTTTTACCTCTTGAGTCATGTGTCCAAGAGATTGTTAAGAAAACTATGAACAAAAGTTTAATTAAAGCCATAATTCAATATCAACATGTGCTAAAAAACAATTCTTAAAATAACAATTAAACTAAAAAAATATCAGATATTTAACATAGTAAGATATTGAAGAACAAAACTTTAATTGTATAGAATCTCTAAATTCATTGTGAAATTACAAGAGAATCAATCCAAAGGAGTTTAGCCTTCCATATGAAGGTAAATGAAAGAATTACAACAAAGAAATTAAAGAAAACAAAGGAAATTTTAATGTTTTATTTTTTGAACGTCGTTGTGAAGCTTTGAAGCTTTATGATTTCTCCTTGAAACTTGTATCTTTTTATAAGTTTTTCTTCTCAAAGGATCTCGGAATAATATTTTGCTTCATATATTGTTCATAGTTTCTAGTTCCACACTTTACAGAATTCTCAAATTTTGTTCCTAGTTTTATCGCGATTCTATTTCTTCGTAATTTTGCAAATGATTTGCTTCTAATTTTGTTTCTAAGATATTGCAAATTTCATTCTCCAATTCTTTAATTGATATTTTATTTTCCATTTCAATTTAGAGAAGCAACTTAGATTTTCTCTTGATTAGGCTCATTTGTAGCATTAGACACTTCCTGCAGACCGTCTATCAGAAGCTTCTATGAGACCATCTACTATGGCCTAAAACAAAAAATTAGAAGAAATTATAGTTAAGGCCAAAATAAAGTAGTTAGGTGAATCTTACATAAAATAATGGATTTATACATGATTTTAGTCCTAGACATCTATGATTAAAGCTATTAAGTGTGAGTAAAATTATGGTCATTACAAGGTGTTGTTCATCTTGCATTAGAGTGTTGACGCTACAAACTTTGAGAGGATTGCAAAAGTAAAGACATCAAAGGAGGCTTGAGATATTCTTGAAAGGTTTCATGGATGTGCCACGAAGACTAAGAAGGTGAAGCTCAACAATACAAGGTTTTCTCATTGGAAAGTAACGAGGTGACTGGGTATATCACTCTTGTTCAGGTGATGATGAACACGATGAAGGGTCTTAAAGGGAAGATGGTTGAGTTGCAGGTGATTTAGAAAGTACTTTGTACTCTACTAGCAAAGTTTAATCACATAGTTGTGAATATAGAAGAATAAAGTAATCTTGAAAATTTGAGTCTTGAAGAGATTTAGGGTGCTTTAGAGTCACATGAACAAAGGGTGATCGAACGTGAAAAAGAATGGAAAAATGAGCAAACTCTCCCGATACAGACAAATCCAAAGGAAACCTTTAAGAAGAAAGGAACAACAAAGAAAAGTGGAGGCAATAAGTGAACAAAAAATATGCAAAGGAAGATAGCAAGAAGGGAGCTAATTTTTTGTAAAATAATGGACACAATTTTGTTAAAAATGTGAAGTGTTATAATTGCAAAAAATTGGATCATATTTCCAAGTATTGTTGGAAACCAAATCAAAGAAGAGATGAAGTCCAAATGGCTAAAGAAGAAGGGAATGATGACTTAGAACAAGTGTTATTAGTGTTGACCACCACTCAAATAGAAGGACTTGAAGAAAATTTTTAGTATCCTGATACATGATGCTCAACACATACGATAGGAACAAAAGATTAGTCTACAATTCTTTATGAATCAATTAAAAGCAGGGTGAAGTTTGTCGATGACCTGCTCTAGTGGCAGAAAGGTTTGGAAACATAGTGATCAAAACAAAGAATAGTGATCAAAACAAAGAATGGTGACCAAGCTTCCATTACAAATGTTTTTTTTCCTAGAATGAAAAAGTATTTTATTAAGTCTTGGTAAATTACTTGAGGGAGGATATACTTCAAGATTGAAAGATAAAATGCTTTGAGTGTATGACAAACAACACCATTTGATTTTGAAATCACCTTTAAACAAGAATCGTATTTTCAAGGTTGAAATCAATGTAGTAAATCACAAATGTTTTGTAGATATGACTAATAAGGAGGAATGACTTTGGCATTATCGTTTTTGGGCATCTGAACTTTAAAGATATGCAAAACTTTAAGACTAGAAACATGGTACGAAGTTACCTCATATTTCACCACCCAACAAAGTTTGTAAAGAATGTACGAAGACCAAAAAACTAAGAAATTATTTTCAATAATATGTTTCATCAAAAATAAAGGAGAAGTTACAAACTCAGATGTTTCTGGTCCTATTCAAACTAAGCCTCTCAGAGTAAAAAATATTTTGTTTCATTCATTGATGATTTTTCAAAGAAATTGTGAATTTACTTGATTAACATAAAGAATGACGTGTTATAAGTTTTTGAGAAATTTAAAGACATAGTAGAACAAGGTATTGTCTAGATGATCAAAGTCTTGAGAATGGAAGGAAGAGGTGAATTACCATCTAGAGAATTTCAAGAACTCTATGAAAAATAAGGAATTAAGCATCAAGTAACTCCTTCATACACACCGCATCATAATGGTGTTGCATAAAGAAAGAATTGGACCATTATGAACATGGTACAAAGTATGTTGAAGACTAAGGAGTTACCAAAATACTTTTGGGGTGAGGCTATGTCAACTTCTACCTATATATTGAAAAAATGTTCTTCTAAAATATTATAAAGGGTTACTTTGGAAGAAGTTTTGATGGAGGACCATCCAGCCACCACATATTGGATTGAGAAGACTGAAGAAGATGTGGCCTTATTGGAGGGGAACAACCATATTTGAAGAGTCTTTTTCTTTTTCTCCTTGTAAATAATTGTATAGTCTAGTTTAGAATTTATTTTGGATCTTGTATTTTGGGCAAAGTAGCATAGAATTTTGTACCTTGAGCATTGTATCAAAAGCCATGTTGGACGACCTCATAAAAATCTTGCAAAACTCTAAGAAGGGAGCCACATAGGATGCTACATGGGAGGCTCCAAGAAGGCACCACTTGTGCCTTTCTCTCCAAGTCTGTTTTCCACTTGTCTACTTCTAATTGGAGAGTATTTTGAAGCTTGGGTTGCAAGTTATTCTTACCACATGTCACTATGTGAATGGGAGGATTATGAAGCTTGCTCTCCAATTTTTAGTTTATATGGTTTTAGTTTTAGAAATTTTTGTCACTTTAAATATTTATTTACAACTTCATTTGATGTTGTTAATATTCTTTATATTTTATGAGCATTTATATGTTTTTATACAATATTCTTGAATATGGATGGTGGTTTAATGAAATCATGTTGATAAATAGAGAAAAATAGAACAAACAAATTGAACTTAAAAAGAAACACCGAATGTGATGATGATTCACACCATAACCGTCATCAATTTGAGGCAAAATGATGACAATTTTAACCACAATTGTCATCTTTGTGTGAAATGTTGTTTTTTTTTTTTTATAATAAAGGAATGACAAAAATTTAGGCATACCTGTCATTAACTATTGAAGCTAAACAACGAAAATTTTGTGTATAACCAACGTTAAAAGACCCTTTTACAGTAGTGTCTTAAAAGTCCCAACACTAGTATTAGACTTGCTTGTTTGTTATGGTGATCGATTCAAATGAGTACATGGAGAGAATCAAGAATCCTAACTTTATAGATTTCTTATATCAAAATTATTCCTCTCAGGTACTTCAAACAAATGTGTTCCGTTAAGATAAACAATGGTATAAGTAAAAATTTAAAATACTTGTGCACTAGAGGAAGTGTACAAGTGTGAAACATTGCTAAGACTTTAAATATGAATTTGAGTCCCACAAATTCATTATGTTAAAGTTTCAAAATAGAAGTGATATATAATTTCCAAAAGTTAGTGTTCTTTGTTTTAAAAAATATAGTTAACTTATTTTTTTTTTATATTTTTTATAAAGTTTTTATGTTAGGTATCACTATGCAAATTGATATCTTAGCTAGGCTGACACCTCAACTAACAACAATCATTTGCCATCACATGAAAAAAGTATTATTAAAAGAAGAAAAAATAAAGAAAATACAAAAATATCGGGGAACTAGACCAAAACCATATGTTAAGCAAAACGATACATAGGTAGACTATACCTATTCATAAAGAATTCTAAGAACATACAAGATGGAAGCCTATTATACCAATGAAATGATTCTCTGTGAATAAATCCTAAATTAGCCAACTTATCAGCACATGCATTCCCTTCACGAAAAATATGAGAAACTGTAAACCTGATTTTTCAACAATAATTAAGACAAGTATTCCATCGATTATGAAGCATCCAATGAACAGTTTTCCTAGCAGTAAACACAGTACAAACCAAGGCAGACATTAGTGAGTCCCATCTTTTGAGCTTCCTCCAAAGCATATATAACTCCATCAACAACCAGAGCAGTCTTAATGTCAAGAAACGCAGAAAAGGCTCCAATAAACTCCCCCATACTCCTTCGAAAAATAAGTGTTATTACTGTACTAAACCAGGGTGCTGAGCTTAGTGCTCAGGTGATCAAACGTTGGGGGTCAGCTCGGTAGAGTTGATGGGCCACGTAAGTGGGCCCATGAATTCGTGAAGTGACGTTCATCTCGCATATATGTATATAAGGCTTGGTAAGCGAGAAAAGTGCAGGTGGTGTGTGTAGTACATTCGGGTCTAGCAAGTAAATATTCCCGAAAGACTCCTAGGCCCAAAGGCGCTAGGATTTTGGGGGATAAGCTGCATGCATGTTACGTGAAGGCTAGTGTGCCTACAGAAAACAAATTGGACCCCATAAGTCGGTACGTCGGTACCCAGGCTCTTATTTGCACTCCAAGGAGATAAGATTCTCAGGAGAATTTTGTTACAAGAGGTAGCCTAGTGCTAGTATATAAAAGGGACCAAAGGTCCCAGGTGAAGGTTCGCTTTTTCTGAGCCTTAAACTAGATACTTCTTGTTTATTATAAGCCCTATACTGACTTGATCCTCGGAGTGCGACAGGCCGATAGGGCGCCCTCTGTCTCAACAAGTCCGACTACCCGACCACTAAGGAAAGCGCAGATTCCAGCAGAGGCAGACAGAGTCAGAGCTCATGCGTAGAAGTCTACCGACGACCAGGTCAACTGATAAGAACAATTACCTTTCCAATAAAAAAATTGTGGGGATTGAAAGACATATTAGAGAGAATTTAATTTTTTTATTGAAAATATAAACTATAACTACAAGAATATTATTAAATAAAAACGAATTTTAAAGACAAAAAATAATTAATTACTATATTGACTAAATTAGATACTATTTTAAAGACTAACAAAATTATTGGTATCTAAAGTAGTTTCTATTATTAATAAATAGTTTCTAAATTGATATCTAATTAGAATTAATTTAAAATTAGTGTTATTACCTTTTCAATGAAAAAACTGTGGGGATCGAAAGACATATTAAAAATAAGGTTTAATTACCTTATTTGTCCCTACATTTTGGGTCAATAGTCAATTTAGTATAGTGGTTTTTAAAAGATTCAATTTGGTCCCTATATTTTTTAACATGTATTCAAATTGATCCTTTTCGTTAAGTTTCACCTAACTGCGTCAGGTGTTGCTTATGTGGTAGAGAGAGTGTTTATGTGGAAGAAAAAGTGTTTATGTGGCAGGGAGAGTGTTTATGTGAAAGAAAGAGAGTATTTATGTGGGGTGTAACATCCCGCCAAGGTAATACATACATACAGGTATAATGAAATTAAGTGTAATCAAATAATATTGAAGAGAATAACATGATAATATATATATTTGAAATGAAGTTGCTCCTCTTAGGGAGTTTAATACATAAACGAAATCAAATGTTTTTCGAAATTTAAAGAAAACAATCAAATACAGCAAGACCGGCGGTCTCCATACATAAAACCAGCGATCACCAGAAGTCCCCAAAAATAGGCGACTTGCTAGCCAGACATAAAATCGGCGATCTCATAACAGACGACCTCAAAACAGGCGATCTGATAGTAGGGCAAAATCCGGCGATCACCACCGAGAGGTGGAAATGGGCGATCTCAGCCCTCGGCGACCACCCATTAGGGAGCTCTTCTTCCTGGAAGATCATCTGCTCCCGTGTAACAATTACACGATCATCACAGTTTTGAGAAAACAACCACAATAACAGATAAAAAGGGTAAGCTAGCCATTTTAAAGAGAGTTTAGAATAAGGCATTAAAATCATGAACATAATAGAGCAAGGTAAAACATTTTTCAAATATCTATGTAAAACGTAGAGCTACTCATCTCATTCACCTGATCGCCCAAAATCACACTTCACAACATTTACCCATAGTCATTCCATTTCACAATACAGCATCAAGTGTCTATCAATATTCAAGTTTCTCATTTCTCACGTCAGACTTCCACTGACTCATCACACACAGACACTTGACACTACTTCCGGAAGACTCATGCATTGATTAGACTCGGAGATTTGCACCTGTCACACTGCCCACTGTGGAATCACACACATCCACAGGGTCGCCGTGAAATCTTACACATTCACCAGCGTACGATGAATCTCAACACATCACCATACAGCATGACAAGGTTAATCCACAAGACAGGTGGAGCTCGTTCTGTTTCACACGAGGCGCCCATCATGGACAGGTGGAGCTCGTTCTGTTTCACACGAGGCGCCCATCCTGGATAGGTGGAGCTCGTTCTGTTTCACACGAGGCGCCTATCACATGGACCTCCTTCGACTCTCACCAACTGAGTAACTTCCTCTATGTGATTCCATTATCAGCAGAGTCAGGATATCTCGTTAGGAATCACCGATCAATGCACATCTAACATGGTCTTACACGGTATTTCCTTTCCTGAAAATACTATGCCTCGACCCCACATTCACAACATTCAACATATCATGCCACACTTAAAGGAATGATTTCAATCACAGCAAAACTCAATCCAAGGTTCTTATTTTCGAATATCCCATTTAAATCTCAAGCAGTTCTCAAAACAACATCAAACACAAGGAGTTCGCAAAACAGCGCCAAAACCGACGATCTAGTTCAAAATATGGTATTTCGAAGGCTGTGTTTAAAACCGGCGACTACGTCGCCCAAGCACACAAACCAAGCATTCCACGTAGTTGAAAACGAAAATGGCGACCACGTCGCCCTCACTTCAGAAAAAGCTACACTATGGCTTGTATGGAAAAGAGGTCTAGCTTCCCTTACCTGGACTTGCGCAACCACTTAGAGTTCCGAAACCCAACAAAGCTTGAAGAACGCCTTGGCTCTGTTCTTGTGTCTGGTTTTGAAGAGCTTGCAGAGAACCACCCAAGTGCTCCAATGGTGGCTGTCGCTCGTCGTATTCCCGCGTGAAGGTGTACTAGAATCGCAGTGCGAAGGAGAGAATGGAGGAGAAGGGAGATAAACGCACCCTTTAGCTCTGGAACCACAGCAACGTTTCTTTCCTTCTCCCTCAGAAATGGGTTTTTGCATCTTAAGCTGACTTCTCCACAAAAACCGCTGCCACCACCCACTCTGCAGGGAGTTTGCGTGTACGCTTCGCTGAACAGTACACCTAAGCGTGCCTCTGCGCAGGCTAACACTCTGAGGTCACTATTCTGAACCACTCTTTTGTCTACGTGGCGCGCATGCAGAACGTCTCATGCTGGATGTCTGGGTCCCACGTTCTCTGTGTATAACTTAACGTAGCGCGATGACCTTTTCACCGATGACCACAGGCGCGAAGACTATCCACCGATGACCTCTCGCGCGAAGGCTAACAACCGATGACCTCTCGCGCGAAGGCTAACAACCGATGACCTCTCGCGCGAAGGCTAACAACCGATGACCTCTCGCGCGAAGGCTAACAACCGATGACCTCTCGCGCGAAGGTTAACAACCGATGACCTCTCGCGCGAGGGCTAGCAACCGATGACCTCTCCCCCTGATGATGCCCGCATGCCCCTCGCGCCCAGGCGATCCTGCATGCCTTGCGCCCTGGCGATGCTCGATGACACATCGCCACGCCTTCCTGGAGGTTCTTCATTCCACTATGTTACATCCAAGGTATTCTCTCCACAAGGCTTGGTGACGTCGGTAGCTTCACACTTCCAAGAGTTGATTAGCACAAGTCCTCGTGCGCCCAAGCGTGTAACGTTAAGGATGATTCTCTTATGCTCAAGTATAGAGCTTCGCCTGCCCAGCGTATCCAAGGTTTAACCCACACCTTGATACGCGTGGCTTTTGGGACGTACCAGGGTTGATCCAACATTTTGGCTACACACTAAGTGTAGTTTCGGCGATTAGGTGTACTCTAGGCGACAGGCTACTAGGTACACACAGGCGATAGGCGTTCAAGCATAAGCTGGGCGATAGGCGTTCAAGCATAATCTAGGCGATAGGCGTTCAAGCATAAGCTAGGCGATAGGCGTTCAAGCATAATCTAGGCGATAGGCGTTCAAGCATAAGCTAGGCGATAGGCGTTCAAGTGCCAGAGAAGTTGGAGATCGCCTACCCGCTTAATAACGGCGATCTCGTAGTTTTCTCAGCTATACATTCCTTCCTTTATATTTAAATAAACACGTGCTTCGAATTTATTTATAATATAACACTTTTATTCCAATATAAACTTCTAGGTTCTTACAATCTCCCCAACAAGAAAATTTTCGTCCCCGAAAATGAATTACAAGGAAAAGAGGTATGGGTAGGCTTCCCTCATGGGTTCTTCTAACTCCCACGTTGAATCACCCGATTTCTCATCCCACACCACTTTCACCATGTTGATGGTCTTGCCTCTGAGTTGTTTACCCTGCCGGTCATCAATTCTAACTGGTTTTGCTTCAAAGGACAAGTCATCTCTGATCTGCACCTTCTCGGTCGTCTGCTGAATCAACTCTGGTTCAACCAATACTGCTTCCTGGTACCAGTACAAAGGAGTTCTGCATTTCCTTCCATACAAAGCTTCATACGTTGCCATCCCAATGCCAGCATGATCGCCGTTATTATAGGTAAACTCTTCTAACTCGGCTGGAGCCCTCCTGTAAGGTGTCATTGACACTGGTCCAGCCCCAGGTACCAAAATCAATAGAGAACTCCACTTCTCTCTTAGGAGGTAATCCGGATATTTCTTCTGAAATTACATCCATGAAATCTTTCACCACAGGTATCCAACTTACGTCCTCTTTATTCTTCACTCCCAACTGAGCTAGGATTCACGAAGCACCTCGCTTCTTTCTCCCAACTCCGACTACCCATGCTGAGCTGATAACACGTCTGCCTCTTGGAGGTCTGGAAACGCTATCTTCTGACTACTGCAGACTACGAGAACGTGATTGGCAGCTAGCCAATCCATTCCCAGGATAACATCCAGATCCTGAAGAGGTGGGCAGATCAAGTTCACCTTGAATCTGCGTCCCTCTACCATCACTGGACATTCGGGGCAAACTGTAGAGGTCAACACCTGTCCTGATGCAGGTGTATAGACCAACAGTTTCCAACGGTAACTCCTTCACTAGAAGGCCCAACTCGGCTACACACAGGCTTGACACAAAGGAGTGTGTCGCTCCAAAATCAAACAAAATTCTAACGCATCTACCAGCTATAGAGCAACATTCTGTACTAAGTTACCTGACTGGGATGCCTCCGCTCCAGTCATGGCAAACACTCTCCCTGCTGCCTGAGGTCGACTGCCTCCATTCCTCAACTGTTGGGATCCACTGGGTTGAGTCATCCTATTCTGGGTAGGACAATCTCTAGCAACGTGTCCCGTCTTTTGGCAGGCAAAACATCTCCTCCCTGGAGTCTTCTTGAAACATGCATTGGAGGCGTGTGGTCCACCACAGTGAAGACACTTGGGTTCCCAAGGTTGCTGCTGTTGAAACTGGGGAGGCACTGCTATTTCCCGATGTGGTGGAGGTCTCGCATAGGGCTGGCTTTGTGGGTGCTGTGCCTTAGCCTTCCCACTGGAAGAACCCCCTTGGTGTGACCTGATCACCCGTGCATCACCCTTTTCCAGGGTCTCCACCATCTTCGCCTTTTCTACTAAGGCGTGAAATTCCCTGATGCACATCGGGGCTATGGTCCTCTTCAGCCCATGCTTCAGCCCCTCTTCGAATTTCCTACATCTCCAGGCCTCGGAGGTCGCCTGGGTATAGAACCGGGCGAGGTACTCAAAACGAGCAGCATAGGCGTTTACTGACATATCCCCCTGCTCCAATTTTAAGAACTCGGCTTCCCTCGCAAACTTGGCGCTGTCTGGGAAGTACTTCTCTAAGAACTTCACCCTGAAGCTCTCCCAATCCAGAACATCCTCTCGGGCCTCCATCATTTGCTGAGCTCCCATCCACCAGAACTCAGCTTCTCCTGATAGCAGATACGTGGCAAACAACAGCTTCTTCTCTTCAGGGCAGGAGGTCGCCCTAAAGATTTTCTCCAGCTCCCTGACCCACTGATCTGCCTGATCAGGGGTAGCATTCCCACTGAACTTAGGTGGGTTGTGCCTCATAAACTCAGCCAGTCCCATCTGTTCTTGGGGCTGACCGACGTGGGAGTTTGTCTCAGCAGATCGGGCAGTTTCCCAGTGTTGCATTGTGGCTTGATGGTTCTGAGCCATCGCCGCATTCTGCTGCTGAATGGCAGTCGCCATCATCTCGATAGCCTTGGCGATCTGGCTCATCTCTGAGGAAGGTTGGGGTGGGGTAGCAGGTCTACGTGCCATCTTCTTCGTTCTGAATTCTGAATCTATGGGCTTCTATATTCCCTACAACTATAAGAATGAAATCGATAAGAATCAATTCATTCAAGGGGTAACAGCTAGACCTTACACAGGTCAGCATCTCAAAGTCATTAAGAATTTGAGTTCATCCACAGAATCATAATGCTTATAACATCAAGCATAACACCAGCACAACTACTGGTATGCAGTCACCAATCGAATCAACCATTTTCAATCAATTACAAAGACACTCAAGAGAATGAGATAGCTCACACCAGAATTCAATATATGCTAAACATCAAACCTTTGGAATTAAGATTGAGACTCATCTCGATCCAGTTATGAGTGTGCACCCTCACTACTTTATCAAGGCCTTCTCATTCTTAATACTAAGATTTTCAATTAGAACATATATTCACCAAAGCACACACAAAATTTCAATACAAAAACGTTTGAAAACCTTTCACTATAGTTATTATTTTAAATTCAAATAACTTTCAGGAGCAGAAGAAACACAATGGATCCACAGCCCTCAGGTCATCCTAAGGACGAACTGCTCTGATACCATTAATGTAACATCCCGCCAAGGTAATACATACATACAGGTATAATGAAATTAAGTGTAATCAAATAATATTGAAGAGAATAACATGATAATATATATATTTGAAATGAAGTTGCTCCTCTTAGGGAGTTTAATACATAAACGAAATCAAATGTTTTTCGAAATTTAAAGAAAACAATCAAATACAGCAAGACCGGCGGTCTCCATACATAAAACCAGCGATCACCAGAAGTCCCCAAAAATAGGCGACTTGCTAGCCAGACATAAAATCGGCGATCTCATAACAGACGACCTCAAAACAGGCGATCTGATAGTAGGGCAAAATCCGGCGATCACCACCGAGAGGTGGAAATGGGCGATCTCAGCCCTCGGCGACCACCCATTAGGGAGCTCTTCTTCCTGGAAGATCATCTGCTCCCGTGTAACAATTACACGATCATCACAGTTTTGAGAAAACAACCACAATAACAGATAAAAAGGGTAAGCTAGCCATTTTAAAGAGAGTTTAGAATAAGGCATTAAAATCATGAACATAATAGAGCAAGGTAAAACATTTTTCAAATATCTATGTAAAACGTAGAGCTACTCATCTCATTCACCTGATCGCCCAAAATCACACTTCACAACATTTACCCATAGTCATTCCATTTCACAATACAGCATCAAGTGTCTATCAATATTCAAGTTTCTCATTTCTCACGTCAGACTTCCACTGACTCATCACACACAGACACTTGACACTACTTCCGGAAGACTCATGCATTGATTAGACTCGGAGATTTGCACCTGTCACACTGCCCACTGTGGAATCACACACATCCACAGGGTCGCCGTGAAATCTTACACATTCACCAGCGTACGATGAATCTCAACACATCACCATACAGCATGACAAGGTTAATCCACAAGACAGGTGGAGCTCGTTCTGTTTCACACGAGGCGCCCATCATGGACAGGTGGAGCTCGTTCTGTTTCACACGAGGCGCCCATCCTGGATAGGTGGAGCTCGTTCTGTTTCACACGAGGCGCCTATCACATGGACCTCCTTCGACTCTCACCAACTGAGTAACTTCCTCTATGTGATTCCATTATCAGCAGAGTCAGGATATCTCGTTAGGAATCACCGATCAATGCACATCTAACATGGTCTTACACGGTATTTCCTTTCCTGAAAATACTATGCCTCGACCCCACATTCACAACATTCAACATATCATGCCACACTTAAAGGAATGATTTCAATCACAGCAAAACTCAATCCAAGGTTCTTATTTTCGAATATCCCATTTAAATCTCAAGCAGTTCTCAAAACAACATCAAACACAAGGAGTTCGCAAAACAGCGCCAAAACCGGCGATCTAGTTCAAAATATGGTATTTCGAAGGCTGTGTTTAAAACCGGCGACTACGTCGCCCAAGCACACAAACCAAGCATTCCACGTAGTTGAAAACGAAAATGGCGACCACGTCGCCCTCACTTCAGAAAAAGCTACACTATGGCTTGTATGGAAAAGAGGTCTAGCTTCCCTTACCTGGACTTGCGCAACCACTTAGAGTTCCGAAACCCAACAAAGCTTGAAGAACGCCTTGGCTCTGTTCTTGTGTCTGGTTTTGAAGAGCTTGCAGAGAACCACCCAAGTGCTCCAATGGTGGCTGTCGCTCGTCGTATTCCCGCGTGAAGGTGTACTAGAATCGCAGTGCGAAGGAGAGAATGGAGGAGAAGGGAGATAAACGCACCCTTTAGCTCTGGAACCACAGCAACGTTTCTTTCCTTCTCCCTCAGAAATGGGTTTTTGCATCTTAAGCTGACTTCTCCACAAAAACCGCTGCCACCACCCACTCTGCAGGGAGTTTGCGTGTACGCTTCGCTGAACAGTACACCTAAGCGTGCCTGTGCGCAGGCTAACACTCTGAGGTCACTATTCTGAACCACTCTTTTGTCTACGTGGCGCGCATGCAGAACGTCTCATGCTGGATGTCTGGGTCCCACGTTCTCTGTGTATAACTTAACGTAGCGCGATGACCTTTTCACCGATGACCACAGGCGCGAAGACTATCCACCGATGACCTCTCGCGCGAAGGCTAACAACCGATGACCTCTCGCGCGAAGGCTAACAACCGATGACCTCTCGCGCGAAGGCTAACAACCGATGACCTCTCGCGCGAAGGCTAACAACCGATGACCTCTCGCGCGAAGGTTAACAACCGATGACCTCTCGCGCGAGGGCTAGCAACCGATGACCTCTCCCCCTGATGATGCCCGCATGCCCCTCGCGCCCAGGCGATCCTGCATGCCTTGCGCCCTGGCGATGCTCGATGACACATCGCCACGCCTTCCTGGAGGTTCTTCATTCCACTATGTTACATCCAAGGTATTCTCTCCACAAGGCTTGGTGACGTCGGTAGCTTCACACTTCCAAGAGTTGATTAGCACAAGTCCTCGTGCGCCCAAGCGTGTAACGTTAAGGATGATTCTCTTATGCTCAAGTATAGAGCTTCGCCTGCCCAGCGTATCCAAGGTTTAACCCACACCTTGATACGCGTGGCTTTTGGGACGTACCAGGGTTGATCCAACATTTTGGCTACACACTAAGTGTAGTTTCGGCGATTAGGTGTACTCTAGGCGACAGGCTACTAGGTACACACAGGCGATAGGCGTTCAAGCATAAGCTGGGCGATAGGCGTTCAAGCATAATCTAGGCGATAGGCGTTCAAGCATAAGCTAGGCGATAGGCGTTCAAGCATAATCTAGGCGATAGGCGTTCAAGCATAAGCTAGGCGATAGGCGTTCAAGTGCCAGAGAAGTTGGAGATCGCCTACCCGCTTAATAACGGCGATCTCGTAGTTTTCTCAGCTATACATTCCTTCCTTTATATTTAAATAAACACGTGCTTCGAATTTATTTATAATATAACACTTTTATTCCAATATAAACTTCTAGGTTCTTACATGGGGAGAGAGAGGTGAGATTGAAAGTTGTTATTATTATTATTATTATTATTATTATTTTTATTACTATTATTGTTATTATTACTATTGTTATTATTATTATTATCATTACTATTATTATTATTATTATTCTCATTATTTTAATTATTATTATTATTACTACTATTATTGTTATTATTATTTTTATTGTTTTTATTGTTGTTGTTATTATTATTATTATTGTTATTATAATAATAATAATTATTATTATTATTAATATTATAATAATAATAATTATTATTATTCTTATTAATACTATAAAATAATAATTATTATTATTCTTATTAGTATTATTATTATTGTTATTATTATCATTAATCTTATTATTAATATTAATATTATTATTACTGTTATTATAATAATAATAATTATTATTATTAGTTTTTTATTATTAATATTATTATAGTCTTATTCTTCTTCTTATTATAATAATTATTTTTATTATAATAATTATTGTTATTATTATTAATCATAATAATAATAACAATAATAATAATAATTTTAATAATAATATTATTAATAATAATAATAATAATTATTATAATAATAATAATTATTATTATAATAATAATCTATACCTATATAAAGAGGATTTCCTCTTTTAACTTCCTTAATTTTTTACCTATTTTATTATTTTGTCAATATTTGATTTTATTTCATTATTATGGGCATTGGCGTTATTTTTCATTTTTTAAAATTTTTAAATTTCAATAATTTAAAATTTTTAAATTTTTCAAACCTTAAAGCTTTTCGAAACACTTCAAATTTTAAAAAAATTTAAATTTTTCAATTTTTTAAATTTTCAATTTTTAAAATATCAAAATTTCAAAATTTACAAAATTTTTAAATTTTCAAAAGTTTTGAATATATTAGGTAAAAAATTGGAAACAAAATTTTTATTTTAAATATTTTATGATATCTAATTTAAAATTTAAAATTTTTAATTTTCAATTTTTAATTTAAAATTTTGAATTTTAAATTTTAAATTTTAATTTTATATCTATATATAAAGAGGATTCCCTCTTCTAACTTCCTTAATTTTTTACCTATTTTATCCTCATGTCAATATTTAATTTTATTTCATTATTATGGACATTTGGCATCATTTTTTATTTCTTTAAAAATTTAAAATTTTTAAATTTTAATAATTTAAAATTTAAAAATTTTCAAACCTTAAAACCTTTTTGAAACACTTCAAATTTCAAAAAAAATTAAATTTTCAAAATTTTAAAATTTCAAAAATTTTGAATATGTTAGGTAAAAAATTGGAAACAAAATTTTTATTTTAAATATTTTATGATATCTAATTTAAAATTTAAAATTTAAAATTTTCAATTTTCAATTTAAAATTTAAAATTTTCAATTTTCAATTTAAAATTTAAAATTTTTCAATTTTCAATTTAAAATTTAAAATTTTAATATTTAAAATTTAAATTTAAATTTTTGAAATTTGAATTTTTGAAATTTAAATTTTAAATTTTAAATTTTAAAATATTAATAGTTTTCACAGTTACATCCACTCTCTTTTCTCTTTTATATTCAGGCTATAGAGAGAAAAAAAAATGCTCATAAATTTTTACACATCTTGAACCCTCTTCCTTCATGTTCCATGTTCTTCTCCTACTCTCACCCGTCTCATTTTATAAGGCAACGAAGAGGAGAGGAAGCCAATAAGAGATTTCGGACGCAAGGAGACACCGCGAGTTCGAGATTTTTTAAACTAAGAAAGAGATAATTCACATCTATATTATTATTTCATTGTCAACACCCAAGTAATCAGATGAATAGAAAGTTCCACAAATTAAAACTACAAATACTCACCAAAGAGTTGAGAAGTGTCCCTCAGAGTCAGAGAAGATCTAAATTTGAAGATAAAGGAGATCCCAAAGGGAGAGGAACTATCAGAACAAATATTTGCATGTGTGAGAGAAAGAAAAATTAGGACAATTCATTCATTTTGTTGGCTAATCAAGAAATCTCTAACGACTTCTTTTCTCAAATCTGTTCTAGCACCCACCAATATCACTCACCGAAAATTCATCTTTTATGCTTCACTACTTTTTTTATGTGTCGTTTAAATTTTATAAATGTCAATTTAGTATTTATTTTCAAGTTTCTATTTATTAATTTTACTGCTAAATTTGATTTTGTGTTAAAATCGGAGGCAGATTCAGAAAGGGACCAATGAGTTGATTTTGTCTACCAGGTTGGTTGGGTGGCCCTATTTTTTACTTTTTTTAAACTATAATAATTTTTAATTTTTACTTATTTTGATATTCAACTTTTTTTTCCTCTCTAACATCTAAAATTTGATATTTGGATGTAGGAGGGTCATAGGGTTACTCGAAATGTTTATGACTTTGGCCAAGGACTTGCACACGACAACTTTCGATGTCGCTATTGAAGGCAATATGGTGAGTGTTTTTCTTTATTGTTGATTATGGAAAAATGTGAAAGGTTAATTTCATTGTATATTCATCTCTTTAAGTTTCAACCTTCGTTGATGAGTCTTACTTTGACAAATTAGTAATTAGTAATTTTGTTTGTACCTGATGTTAATCACTTACATATTGATGTTGTATTTGTCTTGCAGATGTGGAACATGTTCTAGATGTGCAAATGATTTGCACCAAAGTAGAAGAAAATGTCTAATCAGTCAAGCATCAATGATGGAAGTGATACGTGCTTATTTTATATATAATAGTTTTGACATTATAGGGTCACATACATAATCAGAATACATGTTGCGAAAAAAATTTCACAATGTTTCTAAGTACTTTTTTTTTAATAATTTTTTGTTCTTCCCATGATTTCTATATTTATGTAAGTGCACAAAAGAAAATCTAATGGCTCTCTGATAGCCATGATTCTGAAATGAATAAAAGTATTTTGTTTGATTTAGTTGTTTGAGATTCCTTTTTTCATTTTAGATTTGGATCAAAGTCAAATGAGTTATCAAATGGGAATGACTTTCAGAATAGGTATTTTGAAAAATTGAAGCATTAGGTTGAAATGGATGATTCATTATTATAAGAAAAAAAAGTCTATATTGAACTTGAACGATATGGAAGAAAAATGAAAAATCATGATTAAGGGATTCAGTGGATCCTCTCAATGATGTATATTGAATATAAGATTAAGAAAATATATCAGAAGAAGTTTGTAATATTTATGTTATGTTGAAATGTTATGGAAATTATTATAGTGATCTTATAGTCAAATTACCGTGAAAATTTTTATAAATATTATTAAAGTGTTGTTTTGTATATTTAGGAATCATGTTTCAAAGTTAATTTTAAATTAATAAAATATTATAATTAATATATTTATAAACATTACCGAAAAGAATATAAATGATTTAATTCACTTTAATAAAAAAATTTGATACCATATTTTTTTCCTTAAAAAATTAATAATTTATAATTAATATATATATAAATATATTGATAATTATATTATATTATAAGTATAAAAAATCTGAAAAAATATATATTATAAATAGTTTTGTATATCTCTTTCATTAATAACTATATTTATATTTATATATTATATATTATGTTAATATAATTATTTGTACTGAAACTAATCATCTTAAAATTTATACATTTAATTATTTTATAAATTTATAAATAGA